>CAAKMY010051486.1:217-25618 GCA_901111285.1 Corrigiola litoralis | reverse complement strand
TCAAGCAAGCTACCGAGGAAGGGTTCGAGTGGATCTCCTTCAAAACAAACGAGAACTCGATGTTCCAGACCCTAGCCGGTAGGACCTCAGCCATCCGAGCCATGCCCGTCGAGGTCCTTTCCAACATCTACCAGATCTCTCGTGAGCAGGCACAGCGCCTCAAGTACAGTAGGTCCGAGACCACCCTCTTCCGCTCTAGGAACGTTGAGTCCCAGAGGAGGGCCGTTGCTGCTTAAGAAGTGTATGCAATGGTCACATTTTCATGTATATGAAGGTGGCTAGGTCTACTTAGGATGGAAAATAAAAGGTCCTTAATTAGAAGGGTCTTTGTTTTGATATGTTGAGAGGATCAAAGTTAGCATAAATATCAAAATGAATGTAGATTCCTCCATCATCAACTTGTCTTTTCTCTTGGTTTTCAATTTCTTTTGTTTCTGTGTAGGGAGATATGTAGTGTAACATAATGAGGAGCCCTAGTTTCTTATGTTCAATAAGTAACTAATAAGATGCATGTCCCTTTGGACGATTTTGCATATTTGGTGTATTTCAAACTGTAGAAGGATACACCTGATCAACAATGCAAATTAGCAATGCATGTAAACTTGGTTTGTTCCGCACTTCCACTCCGAATCTCCGATCCTATCTTTTTTAAAGTTAAAAAGTGGAAACTTCTTGTAATAATTTGTGTGGAGACTTAGCTTAACATGTTCTTTTCCAATTTCTATATATGTCACTCAATGCTCTTGGTTAAGGAATACAAATAAAACTGAGTGTTTTGTGCAAAAAATTGAGTAAGAATGCTGGACTGGACCAGCAACCCTCATAATCAGAGAACAAACACAGTAGAAAGATATGGAGTACTCTGTCGCTCTCCATAGTCATGTTCAGGGAGCCAATTATTTCTACTCCATATCACATGAGGGGAAACACACGTACAGAAATTACAATCTCCGATAGACTATTCATAGACCATTCACTAGCTAGAGTGGTAATCCGCGGTTCACATCGGTTATGGATCCAGCCATTTTTGGTTGGATTGATCTGATTTGGACTGTACCAGGTCGTAATAGTTTGGATAAAATCCACTTGAGTCATATCGGATAATATATCATGTCGGTTTGGGTTCGGACAGCTCTTTTTTTCGGAGCGATATATCAAATATGTGGTATCAAATTATTAAATCAAGCCATAATTCTTTTGATGTACTTCCTTGTCATGTTTTTGTCCAGCTACCTTGTTAGTTTATTGAGCCAATTTTGGTTAGATTCTTACAAGTCCAAGCATTATTAGCCTTTTGGTTAATTTGGTAGGATAGTCTAACTGAATAATGAGTTAATTTGGTTGTAGATTTTTATATGATTGAGTCTTTGTTCTCCTCATATGGGTGGGTGTGAATCCAACTCCTTCTCGTCTCTTCCAGTCATTTTCAGTCATTTGTAGTCATTTATGCCCTTTCCAATCCCCTCTATTCCCTTCCAGTTTTAGAGCAAACATTGTATTAGCCCTTCCCACTTCCCTCTAATATCTTCCTGTCTATTCCAGCCCTTTCCAATTCCCTTCAGTCTGTTTCAGTCCTGTTGCCCCCTTTCATTCCTCTTAGTCCCTCTAGCCCTTTCCATTCTCTTCTAATCCCCTCCATTCCCTCTTTCAGTTCAGTTCAACAAATTTCAGTTGAACATAACATGGCCTAAGTTTAGTAAAGCTTTTGGCTAAATCAGCTTCTTAATTAACTCGGTTTGCGTTCGTTCGACTAGGGATTCAAATATGATTGAGTTAAGTACGTATGTTTTATAAAGTTATTTCCATTTGGCGCCAAAGAGCTACTCATCTATTTGTTCAATTGTTCCGACGTCCAAAACATTAGTATGATTACGCCACATCAGACTAATTGAGAGGAGATTCCACCTGAACATTAATCAACTGTATTGTTTTGAGTAAACTAAAAAGATTGGAGTACTTTCATTAATCACTAAAAGTAGATTTTTTTTCCGAAGAGATAAACTTTGAATAATTTGTATCGCTTTAAAATATGACACAATTTGAAAAATGACATTACACGTGTACAACTAAGAAGAAAGCTAACGGCAATACGGCATCCCTGCAAAACTCAGTAATAAAATCTCAGTGCATTTCTCGAGGAGACCAAATTTAAGATAGAACTTTGTTAACAAGAAATGTCAATGATGAACTCTCCCTCTTCACTGAGTCAACTCGTTCTGCTACTCAGTCTTTGCTGCGTCATTTCTTCATCAATGGCTACTAGGCCTGGCTTCCTCCTCATTAGGCACAGAGGACGTTGTACTCCCCAGTAAGCTCCTTTCTTTATAGTTTTGCTCGTTCTTGATTACTTGGACTTGGTTATAAGTATCCGACAAGGGTACGTGTCCGACTGTCCGAGTGTATTGTCTTTTCCAATTTCCCGTGTCCAAGTGTCACACCCATGTCGGAGTTTGAGTGTAAAGTAAGAGTCCGGATAACATATGTTTTGCTTATGAGAATTTTGAATTTTTGGGGCATGTTAAAATGGTACTGAGTCAACTCGGGTGACTCGTCCGAGTTGGATGGTTTTTAAAAATTTTGTCCTGATTTTATGTTGTTAGTGCTGATTTAACTGATAACCCATTTCATAATTGGGTACGTTCTTCTTGGTTTCAGCTTTTTGTTCTTGCTGAAGTACATAATTGTGGTAGTGAATACGGGTTGACTCGGGTGGAACTGTCCGAGTCAACCAGGTAACTCTGTCTAATTTTTCATCAGGCGCAATAGTTTAAATTTGAATTCACTGTACGGCTCGAGTTCAGCTAAGTTAGCTCAGTCAAGAATCGTTCCGAGTCATCATTCTAACTCGGTTATGGAGATAGCCAAAATCTACATGGCGCAAAGGTTTAAATTTGAGTTTACTGTACGGCCCGAGTTGACCAGAGTTAACTCAGTCAGACTCGTTCCGAGTCAATCTACTAACCCGGTCATATTGTTGTGTAGGTACTGGGGGAGCAGGAGGGAAGAATGGCCAAAGATGGTCCCACAAAAATCAACGGTGTCAAAGGTATTTGGATCAAGGGCAATTGAACGGTTCAGATCTGATCTGACCCTTTTGGAAGCGTCCACTAGAAATGATGACGTGGAAAATTCTTATGTGAGTTTGTTGAAGCAGGCTTGTGCTGCCTTGTTGAACTCATATGCTAGAGTGGGCTACCCATACAAGGCCTGGGAAGTGAAGACACAATTCATCATGGGCTTGGTTTCTAAGGAAGATGCAGCCCACCAGGCCCAAATGTTTAAGGAGGCTAATGAGGCTTGTAATTAGCTAGGCTTGGATATAGAGGGGAGATTATAATGTACTTCTAGTGCAACATAGTTACATGAAGTTGATTTCATGTTCTAATAAGGGTAGTCATCATGTTAGTTTTAGTCTTTAAAACTGAGAGTGTCATACTTCTAGTATGTACTTTATGTGTATGTACGTATGTATTAATACAGTCCATATGATCAACTTATTTGGTTGATTACTTGTTGGTTATAAATTATAAAGACAACCCATGATGAAAATTAAGGTTATCCCAATATGATCAGCAGCTTTGGTTAGTTGTTGATCAAGGTTATCCATGGTTGAGAGTGTAACTTGTGTAGGGTTATTTCGGGTTTGAATACTCAGATCTCTCTTCCACACAACATTCACTACAATTTTTTTTTTAAAGAGATGACGCTGAAGGAGTAATGAGGTACTCCAACTTTACCAAGAACTAGATGATTTTAATGTCATCATGAAGGCGCGAGAAAGGTGGATGACTCGAAGAAACAATCCAAGTCACCACTGATCTCTATACCGTTCTCTATACTTGTGTGGAGTGTCCCTGACCAATGCTCAGTAAACTGAATGACGAGTATGAAAGTACGGAAATGTACAATCAATTGAAGAAAAATAAGTTGTGTGGAAAATCAGGGTTTTGGGTTGAGATACAGCCTCTCTGACCTTCGTGGTCGAGTTTTCTAACAAGGGAACATGAATAAGGAAGTAAAACAAAGCAAATAATAATGGTATTACTACTACTGATTAGATTAACAAAACAGCTTCATCTTAAAAGCAATAGTTATTGCAGATCTGAACCAACTTCCAGGTCCTCAGTTACATCATTTCTAAAAAGTAGTTTGAGACCTGGAAGAATACGGGGAAGTATAGGGAGGTCCGCAAGGTTAATGCTCATAAGGTCAAAAGCAACGCATGCTTTTTGCGAGTTCCATTCGTCAATAGAAGGAATTTTTGGGTAACGTTGGCTAAAGTGGGTGAGAATGATGCGAAATACCTTAGCAGAATTTCCTACATTCATGGCTTCTTCGGTAGTGCTATGATTTTTCGCTACAGCGTCCTCTGCAAGACAATCCTCGAAAGTTGCCTGCAATTTCAGAAACTGAGCTCTTAGAACTTCAAAGTTAAGCAAACAAATCAAAACAACCTACTGAAATTAAAAGCAGACATTTTTACGTAAGCTTTTAACTCAGGCACTTCTTATAGAGCCATTCTTTGAAGGTGGACCGTCAATTATCCATACCGTGGGCTCCTCTGTAGTCTGCATGAACATTTTCTCATGTATTTGAATTTTTTGGGTTCTAAGAGAAACTTTCTGAACCTCACAAATACTAACTAATTCTGTTTACTGATAAACGCCTAAACTTTGAGTGATCAATGTACTCCAGATAAAGTTACTCTGAAGTAAGAGAAGTACCATTTTTGTAGTTAACATTGCAGGTATTCCGAAAAAAAAATTGAAACTTTTTATCTATTTTTTCTTCCAGTGACCAAGCTGAAGGGCTAATTATTAAGAAATCAAGTAATTTTTAGCGTTCTACAGCGGAGAAATTTCTCCTCCAGCTTTCCCTAATTGAAAAAAGGTACTAAGTCAACAATTCACGCAACTCCAAACTCAGGTGCTGTGTGTACAAAATGACAATAGTAAACTAGTAGCATCTGTTCCTTATATCAGGACATACATACCTCGTGTATAAGCAGTGTTGCGTCTTCAGAAGCTTGTATCACTTCCTTACATGGCCTAGTGTCACCAGAGTAGACAACCTTCCAACCTTCTATCGAAGTTCCAGTGCCATTGGTTCGTTTACTTGCTTTCAAAATGACACCAAATGCCTCAGGACAATGCACGACTGGAAAACTTGTCAATCTCTCCAGGCCTGCTTCGTTGAGGACTTCCTTTAAGCTTCTTAACGTGGCAAAATCTGAATTATCATCTACACTAGCACTTAATTTTTGTCTCTTTGAACAGCTCTGGAATTCTCTTTCCTCAACAAACAACTCGGAATCAGTTTCTCGGTCATCAACAAGAGCACTTACTTTTGGTCTATTTGAACAGCTTCTCAATTGTCTTTCCTCATCGAACAGATTCGAATCAGTTTCCTCTATATTTATGTTGTCTCCAAGCTCAGTTTTCAAGCAATCTTCCCATGATTCAGCTGTGGTGACTCTACAATCAAGGAACTGCATATCCAAATCCTCTAGTTCTTTGTATTTAATTAAATATGATTCAAGCTGCCTAGGTCCAACGACATGCAACGGCTCATGGGGCTTTCCTTTCAATAAATCACGTCGTTGAGCAAGCAATCTCACCAATCCTGCATGATGATCCGCATGGATGTGCGAAATCCAAATGCATCTTAAATTTCTAATAGCACTTGCAGCACCCTCAATACCATATCTACAGGGAGAAAACAAAAATCATCTCATTTAATATTTTGAAGATTATATCTATTATATAGAGCTTCATATAAATTTGGATACACACCTCCTTTTCAGTTGGGCCAGCGTGCCTTCACCACAATCAAGGAGCAAGCTGCCTTTGGAAAAAAGATTCACAAAAATGGAACTAACATTGCGATATTTAGAAGGCTGGGATGAGCCTGTCCCTAACAGCACAATTTCTGCATCATCTCTTTGTATATTTTTCAGACAACTGGGAAGAGAACCTCCACTTTCTTCAGCGATACCCCCTTCATTTTCCTCAGAATGGCACCATAACTGACTAATTTCCCGGGTAGCTTTAGTAATCTCTGGAATCTCCAACAGTAGATCATCAATTACTTGTGAAGGGGCCATGAAACTTGGAACCATTGATTTATCCAAACCAAGTTGAGCATAAGGAAGCAAAGTGAACTGTTCAATAGACAAGAAAAGTCATTGAAATATAGAACTTCCGAGAGGGCAAAGCAAAAGGCCAAACTAGTGAGAGACTACAAACAAAAAGGGAACCAGAATGTTGAGCACCTTCAAAAGGTTTTCTGCCGATACACTATCACAAAGCCTTTCATAAGGTTCCTGCAGAGGCAAATGAGAGTCCTCATTCTACAGTCTCAACAAATTATTTTCATCAATAAATACAAACTCTAATATCTGGCAACTCAAGATGATCGAAGCTAAACCATACCTTACTTAAACTAAGAAAGCCTACTTCAGCATCATTATGATGCTGATGAGACCATAAAGCAGGATTCGGAAAGAATTGAGGGCACAAGTATTGAAGACGATGTGTGAGTCTTGCACTAGATTGCAAAATTGGTTTTCCTAAATTCTTCCTGCATACACCGTAATCTCAATGAGGAACTATCAGATATGCGATAGAAAATCATTCAAACAGCTATAGAATAAAGCGACTTACATAGAATGTCCAGCCATAATATGTTGGGCTGAACCAAACTTCCCCATCCATTCTTGATAATTGGCAGTGCTTACAACGGAAGCAGGAGATAGGTGGACAATACAATTCACGATTCTGTTTTTTGAGGAATGATAATTGCAAAGAGACTGTGAGATAAATAGCTTTTCGGCATGAGATTCTGTTGGGCAGTCAACAATGAGTACAATGGGACCTGGAGTAGGAGGATCCATTACATCACCTGGGTGAACCTTATACACAAGGCAACAATAACATAAGTTAGAATAAAGTGTGCCAAACATTAACACTTGAAAAGCATAAAAAGAAAACAACAATCTATTTGTGGCATTCTTATCAAAGCTCACCATAAAATCATAACGATCTGACTTCACAGATTCCTGGTCTTGTAGTTTTTTATATTTAGGTCCAGGATTTACACCACGAGCTATAGCCCTATCTCGGTAGAATTTCCCCTTAATTTCAGCTAGTTCACATATGTATACAACAGACATGTCACAAGGTTTTACAGTGGAAACTTCTATAGGATTTGGTTGTAAGAGAATTGCTGAAATCTTGACATCTCCATTTTCACAAACATGCACAGGTCCTTCAGACAAGCATGAAGCAGTAGAAAATTGATCTTGAGAGTTCAGATCTGTTTTAGAGTTATCATGATGAATGGCGTCATGTGGAACAAACGATTTCATCGCAGACACCAATAACTTCAGATCTAATGGACCCCATAGCTTGACCTGGAAGACAAAATCCACAATAACCTTATAAGTCAAACCATAGCTGATACATTTATATATCAATGTGTTCAACAGGGAAAGCAAACATGGGGCACAAATGCACAATAACTCTATTTAACACTCACAGCATGTCCTTTCCCAAGGCCAGCCAATGTTAGAAGCAGCCCTGAACAGAGTAGAAACACTGTTAGTCGCTTAAATTTAATAAGTAGCAAGTAGCAACAAGCTTGATGCACATGTAACTTGAATTAAAACTAAGACAAAAAAGACCTCAATTTCTTGAGATGAAAAGTGCAGCCAGCACTAAAATCTGTCATAGTTGAGATGAGCCAACACTAGGAACTGTCATTTTTAAGGTGAAAAGTGTAGCCATCACTAAGATCTCAATAACTTGTAAATTCTTTGAGTTTCAGCTGAAATAGTATAATTCCATAAGTTCAGACAAAGACCTGGAAGTCCACCAACTGTCTCCGAGCAAACACGGGTCAGGCAAACATAATCTACCTGAAAAGGTAAGCACAGTATGACCATTCTTAGTATGACGAAAGAAACGATTAAGAGAAAAATCGTGAAAGATATACAATACCTTTGATAACTTAATCTTATGCTCAGCACAGAACCGTTGTAACCCCTATAAAAGAGCACAATGGAGAACAACATAAGAATGGATGTCCATAAACTTTCTAAAAAAATATATTATCAGCAACAAACTAGAACAATCAGATGACACAATGTAGTCTGCTTTAGTCATGTCATTTGAATATGTAGAAAAACTCAGAAATAAATTGTCTTTTTCTGTCTTTTGGCGGCAAGGAGAGTGGGGATAACAAGATGATTTTAACTACAAAGAAACCAAAAACACTTCAAAAATACCATCAGAATCCAAAAACAATATACCTCATTAAGCCCTATGAATAGTACAAAAATACTATAACACAGAACAGTTAGAAAAGAAACATGGTTACCCTGGACAAACTCTAATCATTGATTATATACCCTTTGCCCCCTCCCCAAAAATGTATTCGTCGTCACCTTTCTGAGATATTAAGATAATATGAGTTGCATACAGCATACCTCTATAACTTACTTTATCCTAGTAACCTGGTCATAGTTAGACAAAATGATATGGTGTTATGACTGCTTATTATAATTTGCGAAAAGTAGCAGTTAAAAGTGAAGGAGAAAAAGGATTAACTAACAAGTGCCCCCAAAATTAAATAAAAAAGTTCAACATCTTTTTTAATGAGATAAACTGATACACTAATCTTTGACAATCACAGAGTCTAAGCTGACATTCTACAGGCCAGCATGTAAGCATCCACTGCACGATATACTTGAACATACAAGTCCATAATCTCGGAGATTATGTGTCAAAGACTGAGAGCCGAAGTATCACTACCCAGGGTTAACCTTAATGACAAAGAATATAAGTTTCCTATAGATTATCCACGGAAAAAGAAAAGTATATACTTCCAAGTTTTCGCCAGCAAAGATAATCACAGTGAAAATTAGTCAAATTTTCTGCAGCCACACCAGAAAACTAATACTATAAGGTTTGCTACCACAAACGAGTTGTAACAAGTCACCACGAAGACCAATTTGGACGCAGCTTTGATGCCTAAACGAGCAAACTCCACCTGCCAATTGAAGATTTTTCTTTGCAAGTATAAAATGAAGTCCATTACTGTGGTAAGTGTAACTTCCTAGTTAGTATGAAAATTGCCATCCAGTAATTCTTCACCAATTTAAATTTTAGAAGTTCCAATATAGTAACGAGCACTCAACAACAGACAGAATTCCGCAGATAAACCACTCCTACTTCCTGGACATATAATTCCTTTCCAGAAATGAAAATAGGACAGACAGCTGTTGGCATATCCATCACGCCCATGCATTCAAAAGAACAATAGACTAAGATTCAACTAATGCATGCTCTGACTTTTTCCCCACGGACTAGCCGAACTACTGAAACTAGCTACTAGCAGAAAACACCATCCCCTAATTGAAATTGTACTTCAACCAACTTTCCACACTTAGACTTACACCATGATATCTTATTCTTCCTCATTCTAACTTCAGTTCACCAGTTCTAGAACTGTATACTAACTAGATAACATATATCGGAGAAAAATGAGTATGTTGTAGAAATTAATTCTTCAACCTAAATAACCCCAAAATCCATGACAACATATTCTAAAAATTCAGGATAGACTACAATTCAACATTGTTATCTCATCATCCTCATTCTTTTGCTCTTCATAATCTAAAGTTACATAAATCAACCAAAGCTACAGCTCAATTCACAAAAACATCATCAACGATGATGAACAGCTTAGTGAAATCAAAGCACTTTGAACCAAGAACATGACTATCCATTACAACATCGTTCAACTTAAGTACACTAACAAAAGTCAAAAACTTGCAACACAAATTATCGACACAAACGGTCTAATTTTAACCTAAACTTACACCGGGTCACAAATTGTCTTAAAGTGATCACCTTTTATCAATACTGACCCACTAAGCTAAAAAGTAACCACTTACCGTCTAATTTTAACTCAAAAATAGACGTCTATACAAGACTTTCTACAATTGTCTTAAAATTAGGCGCACTCACAAATTGTCTTAAAGTGGTCATTTTTTTTTATTAGTATTGGAAACAGTGACCAACGTAAGCTAAAAAGTGACAGACTTTAAGGCTGTTTAATTTTAACTTAAAATAGACGTTCTCATACAAGACTTTCTGAACTCGCACTTACAAAATTCAACTTTTAATAACACATGCATAAAAAAAAAAACTAAAAAGGTGGCTGCTAAAGAACAATAATTTAACATAAAGTAAGTACAAGTACCTCTCCAGCATTAAAAAGTGACCACTAAGATAAAAAGTGACCACTTACCATCTACTTTTACCTCAAAAATAGACGTTTATACGAGACTTTCTGTAATTGTCTTAAAATTAGGCGCAGTCACAAATTGTCTTAATGTGGTTATTAGTATCGAAAACAGTGACCAACATGAGCTAAAAAGTGACAGACTTTAAGGCTGTTTGATCTTTAAACAAAATAGACGTTCTCATACAAGACTTTCTAAACTCGCACTCCCAAAATTCAACTTCTAATAGCACAAAAACTAAAAAGGTGGCTGCCAAAGATAATTTAACATAAAGGAAGTACCTCTCCAGCATTAAAGATGATCCTGAACTTGTCAAAAAAGAGCAGAACAGAAGGCAAGGTATCATGAGTATCCATCCCAGTCCCAAATATCTGTTTCATTAAAACCAACAAAACAAACAATCATAAGGGTACTTTAATGTTCACCCATAATGTCTAACATGACCATGATGCTTAAAACAAGGTAAAAGATAGAAAACAACCTGAACATATGCAGTTGAGGAGTTGGAAGCACGGGGTTTATTCAAGGCACGACGTTGGGTTCCTCCCTCTGCCACCATTGTTGTCACTTGTCACACAACTCAACTCTGACTGTAAAAATTAAGTGAAATTTGGAATTTCACAAATTATCAGAGAACACTGTCTACTAAATTTATTTAAGCTCTCTCCGAATCCAAATTAGTTGTAGATTTATATGTCTTTATTAGGCCAACATAACTTGGTGTCAACACTAGCTGTTGGAATTTATAGAGCTTTGAAGATCATCACTTATTATATTGACTTAACCCAATATATTATCTTCAAAAAAAAAAAAAAAGAAACCCGACATATTAAAGCCTTGGAGAGATGGTCCACTTTTATCATCACTTATTATTATAGTCGTGTTGGCCCGATAAAGAGATAAAATCTATAATTCAACTTTTTTTTGGATAACGTGAAAAACCACAACCGCTAGTGCTACCTTTCGGGTGTATAGTGGGTAAACTCCCGCCTCATGACCCTAGCCGACAAAGGGACACATGGATGTTAGCCAACTTAAGCTGACCGACTCGACCCAAGAGGGGGCTGGAGCATTCTCACTCTTAGACAGAGGAGCCTATAAGCCACCTCTCGCAATAAGGGCTAATAAAGCATCCAAGCAAATGCTCCTACTCAGACTCGAACTCAAGACCAAGAGGATAGAGTAGTGGACCTCTCATCAACTAAGCCACCCAATTTGGGTATCTATAATTCAATTAAGGCTTTTAGAGAACTTAAGAAAATTTAATATGTAAGGAGTTGGTCTATTTTTATGATAAAAGTATACCGTCTTTTCTAATCAATTCATCATTTGTGCTTATTTTTTGCTTATCATGTTGAAATGTTTCTTGTATTTTTTCGTGAACTTTTAATTATTATCTATGGAAGTTTCAGATTTTTAATTATTTTTCTGAATTTTTTTTTTATTGTTTTGGCCTTTTTGTAATATTAACAACTATATAAATTTACTTGTTTTCTGAATTTTGTCTTACTTTTCCATGTATTTCCGAAGCTTGTTATCATAGTATCACATTGCAACGTATGGTGAAGTTCAACTTTGTTCTGATACGGTGATTTAAATATCGGCATTGAGAGTCATGATGGATATATGAGATGTTGGTTTGGTAAAAGTGGTTGAAGATATCATTTAGGCGCATTTGAAAAGCTTGGAATAGGAGGCACTTCAAGATTCGTGCAGCATCGAGGCGAGTCGCGAGGCATTAATACAGTGTAGGAATATGAATTCTCTCGCGAATCGCAAGAACTTCTGCGCGAGCCGTAGAGTCGCTTGGGACAAGGCTACAAAACACTTAGTGTGAGAAGAATATCCCTTTTTATATATGTTGGGCGACTTGCGGCACAACAATTTTAGGTTTGATGCAGATTAGTTTTAGTCGAACTTATGTCTTACTAGTCTCTTTATTGTATTAAATTATTAATATTTAAACTTGTGGGTTGATCTACTAATAACTTGTGTCACCATCTTGTATTTGTTCTTTTTGCACATAAACAAAGAGCTTCTTGACCATCAGGACTATCCACTCTCTCCCTAACAAACTTCATTGTTAATTCTTATGGGTGGGCATTTTTCCACGGGCATACACGTGGATATACCAAAACTACCCTTTTTTTTTTTATTGGACTGAGCTTACCTACCACTCTACCAGGCTAACCAGTCCCAGGCTTACTGACATATTGAAATGTCAATACCTTGTTATTGTCTTGCTGGTGGTTTACATAAAACTCAATCAAATGTTCAATCTTCAATTTGTTGCATAATATCTTTTCAAAACTCAAAACAGATAGTCAAATAAGAAGCTGGGTTCGTGTATTTGGAGTTCATCGCATACTGGAGATGAACCATGGCTATACTTGATAACAAAACCTGGTATACTCTTCATCCTAATCAAAGCAAACCCATAATCACCCAGAAAAATATGAATGAAGGAGGAGATGAGGTGGTGCGGCTGGAGAGAAGTGGTTGGCGACGAGGTGGGTTTTGGGTGAGGATGAGGGGTGGGGTGGTGATGCGTGGTTCTGGGGCGACGAGGTAGAGGTGGGCTCCGGGTAATTGAAATAGATGGTGGTTGGGCGGTGTTTGGTGATGATTGTGAGAGTGTGAGGTGGATGCCAAAAGACGGAGAATGAAAATTGAGGAAATTGAATCAGATATGTTTCTAGTTTCTTTACTTTTTTTACTTCAGGGTATTTTGGTAAAATCTATGCATTCTCCCGTGGAAGAGTACTTTCTTGCCGTGGAAAAAAGACAACATAACAAGATTTATTCCAATATGCGATGAACATAATAAGAAGCTGGGTTCTTGCCCATTCTTATTACCTTATTGGCGACATCAATAATAACAAGTCTCACAAAAAAAAAGGATTTTTTTTTTTGCCTAAAACGCACAAAGTAAAATAGATACACAGGCTCCCGAAATAAAAAAGACAACATAACAAGATTTATTCCAATAATTAATTCAACCTGGCTATATATGTCTCGGACAAAGATTTAGGTTCGACCTAAATGGAAATGGAGATTATCCGTTTCCTCATCACTATAATTAACATCAAGGCCATTTCGAGAAGGATTTTAATATTAATAGTATCTTCGACTATACTAGAAATAAGCGCATGCCATTTTCAAATATGTTTTCCCTTCAAACATGATAGGAGACTCCGTGAGAAAGGAATCAAACATTTCGCATATCTATTAGAATTGGGAGCAAGAGCTTGCAGCATTAAATGGTAGTACTTCAGATTTTAGTTCAATATCTTGCTCTCAAGATCGGTCGGAAGGCCGAAAATAAACTACAATCCTCTATTAGGACTAAGTGATACTTGAGGGGCAATCTGCAGTTTCCCTTAAGGTGTCATTAGCCCTCCAATAGCTTAACGAAGCGAAGGTCTTTGAAATAGTCGAGAAGGGGTACGAGGTGGTGAAGGATGATCTAACAGGAGGAAGAAGTTGGAGCATGCAGCTTCTTCATCATTTACTGAGGAAACAAGCACAAGAACTTACATAGTCATTGCGCCATTGGGACTGTCAGTTATGGAGTAGACACTAGAAAGTGGGAGGCATTGAAACAGAAGGGGCCTTCTATCTCTATGTCTACTTCTCATAGTTGAAATGTTAGGGGGTTTATTCTTGATTTTTAGTGTCATCTCTGAGTTTATGATCTTTCATTTTTCCGATCTCCTTTAGTTCCTCCACATCAGTAAGCTCTCCTATCTATTTGAAAGGCCTTTAGCACTTGTGCATGACATAATACATAATTGGAGGTTCCGATGGTCTCTCAACAACTGAAGAATGTTTCTAGTCCAATTATTTATGAGGTAAAAGAAAACCAAACCAAAATTTATTAACATAAAAGTGATAACCCACATTTTTATTACAAACATTATTCTAAGCAACTCATTGCCATTACACCTAGCTAGGCTGCCTCTTTTACCTAAGAAAAGAAGCCTTCTCTCCCTCTACACCCCCACTCTTTTATCAAGTACAGACACCCTAAACAAGGTATCTGCATCAAACGTACTAGTACACTAGGAACAAGAAAAAACTATGGTCTTCAACCTCAGTAACAGAACTAGCATTTTGTTACTCTAGAACCTCCTGCTCTTGCCACCCCTGGGGGAGAGGAAGAAAGTCTGCTCCTCCCTGCCGAACTTGAGCTCTTGTGCATCAGACGGCGAGATCTGGAAGGAGTTGGAGATGACTTGGAGTGGCATTGCCCTAAAAACTGAAGTGTATCCTACCATTGGGCTCTTCATGGGGCTGCTGGTTGTCTTGAAGGACACATACTCAAACCCATTGCTTCCAACCCTGCATGTTGAGGTGAAATATTGAGGGATCACAAACATCTCCCCTTCTCTTACTCTGTCATCCATGATGGTTTCACCATTGTGTCCGACCACTTGAACGCGTGCTTCACCACGAGTCACGTATATGATGCTGTGGCTGTTCATTGACCAGTGTGGGGAGTAGATGGTGTTCTGCAGCACAAAGGTTGATCCATGTAATAAGGCTTTGTTTCTCATAAGAGTATCAAATGGACAAAACGAATTAAAGAGTTCAATATTTGTGCAAGTATATGTATACCGGGAACATGTGTCCTTTCTCGACGCTCATGTCCAAGTGTCTGAGGATGGGGAGCTTGTGCTCATTGACAATGTTGAGCCTTCCACCTTGGCGTGAGTGAAAATCAGCCTCCCGACGGTTGTCAAGGTTGTGGCGCAACCTCATGGTGCAAATAGTCTCTTCCAAACCATTGACAGGGAGCCCCATGTACCTTCCCCTCCTCTCATACTCTTCCTCATCCTGTTGCTCTTGTTCCTCGGAGCGAGGGCTTAGAATCCTCATTTGTCCTCTTTCCACTCTCACGATGAGGCTTCGGTCTTGAGTCTGTTGCATCCTTCTTACCAAGTCTTCAGGCACGTTGAAGGACTCTGCCAGTAGCTCAGTGTCGAAGGCGCTGAAGATGTTCTGCATGTTGTGGCTCCTTCCCCGGGTTTGGCCCCTCATACCTCGTCGTCCTGATCTTCCTAGTCCACCTGCTAAGTAGGATGCCTACAAACAACAGGGACTTGAAAATGTTATACGACTTAATACTATTTCCTTTCCTATAAAAGGTGTCCTGTTTCAAGTTCTAAGGTGTAATTCGTTTTAAGAAAAATGTACTAGGAACAAGGGTCCGAGAACAAGGGTAAGCTCAGGTGGTTACAGACTTACAGCTCCTTCACCCTGCTCATAATTAGCTTGGGGTTCAACTCTCTTCTGAGACTTTATGTGAGGTTTAATTATCATCTACGATTTGTTGTGCTCATTTTGGATCAAAATAATATTGTACTCTCGATTTAGTTTTTTGAGGACTTGTTAATGATTTTGTACTAGAACAAATGTCTATCTCTCTCATAAAAGATTTACCCTGAAAGTTGAGTCAAGTTGGTTGGCCTGGTTGTTAAGATCATTGACAATGACCGCGACAACTTCCTCGTTTCCATCATTGTAGGACCAGTGAACTGCACCAGGAGGAATAGCCAAGATGTCCCCACGACGGAATCTGTGAACCTTCTGGTGGAGGTCCCGTTGGCCTGATCCTATCTCTTGGTCTTCCTCCCTTCCACCTTCTCTCCCTGATGTTGAGTGGTATGTCTCTGGGCATCCTGGGTAGTTTACTCCAAGCAATCCTTCACCTGCATATCCCCAGTGCATGTCCTATTAGTTTGATGAAGCCTTTTGAAGATACATATATGTTCACTTTCAAGCTAATATCATAAAATTGGCTACAACATGTAACTCATTATTATAAATTTTGCCATCATATGGTATTTGAGATGTCAATACACAGTCTTTTAAAGAAATTATGTATGTTGCGAACGAGGTTAGCTTAGGGGATTAGAGCGGGCTATTATATCCAATGATGAGGTTGATCTAAGTTTCGGTTCTTATCTGTGACTCAGTACACTCCTTTCATACCAAACTAATCTAAAGAGCAGCTGACCCTGATATACATATGTATTAGTCCACGTAGCTTATTTGGTGTAATATATGTATTGATCATATATGCAATGAAACATCAAGCTCAACCGTTCATGCATGCATACCTCGTTCAATGTAGATGAGGCATGGGAATGGTTGAAAGTTGGGGAGGGAAAGCGAGTTAGGCTGGATGGTGACCCTCGTTGCACTCACACCACTGCACTGGTACTGCTCCTCATTGTCATCCCACATCTCAATCAACCCTCCTTCACATTCAATCCTCTGGGTGGGTTCGCTTGACGTAAGCCGGTTAAGCCGGCACTGCTGAGCCTGATAGCTCTGTCTCCTCTCCGTGAGCTGTCCTAGTGTAGAAGACACTGTAAGGCATAGACATAGTGCTACTAGCATCTTAGTAGCCATGGTTTGTTACTGAGGCTGAACACTTAGAAAACTTATGAGAGATATGTTTGGGGTTTATGAGATGTATTGGAGTCTATAAGTTCATGTATTATATAGGACAGTGGCCTAATGTTCTTGTGCATGGACAACGGCGTCGTGGTTGCCACATACCACCTGGGCATGCAAAGTTCAACGTGTGGGATGTTTGAGAGTAAGGGCCATTAGAGGTGTCAATTTGCCTCTGTTCTTTCCATACATTTGTCCTCAAGTTTGTTAAACACATAGGCCAAGTAGCTCAACGAACCATGCAAGTGACTTGGTGAAGGTTCACTACCTCCGGAAGTTGTAAAATAAATGAACTTTGCCCTGCAATGAACATGGCAAACATTTGCTGTAATTATTCAATTTTATTGAACTTTTTGCTTAAGCTTGATTTTAGTTGCATAACTTCTTAAATTGTACTAAGTTCTACTTCGAGCCCTGTTAAGTGTCAACAACTAATATGACATGATGATAAAAAATAAAAAAGATAGACTATCCCATGGGTTTAATCTTATTTCTTAAGAAGCAATTGGTACTACCCTAAATGGCTAAATCCTTATATGGAGCCGTTGTCAATTTCGTTTTTAGCTGGTGAGTACCTCAAGTGGAGAAGGTAAGGAGGGAATAACATCCATTTTAGAAATCTGAGAACTATATTGCTTGTACTCGTGTCTATATTCAACGTTGGAGTTTTTTTTGTATCTTTTAACGTTTTTTGTATCTTTTTTGAAAATGTATAAAAAAACATGATTAAAAATACAAAAATCTATAGAGGAACATATAGTCCGGGAGCATGGTATAAATTTTGACACTGATAATATTTCGGTGTTAGATATCGGTTATTTTGAGAAAAAAAATGTAAATGATCAGCATAAAGGTAAGATGCTCAACGTCAGTATAAAAATGTTCGACATGAATAGTTTACAAAAAAGAAAATGAGGTGTTTGAACTTCATATCCGAAGAATCGAATATTCTATATTGTATGACATCAGTAAAGAAATATTTTTGACGTTCGCATGTGACATGACCACTTTCAGTGATATCATCTCTTCCATTTCTGATCGGAATTCGGTAATAATTTTGCGTCACTTTCAAGCATTGGAGGAATATCCACTATCCACTTCCTTCCACCCGGAAGATGCCGGGAGCTCCACAATCATAACGTTTCAGCCTTAAACTCTGAAAGGCCTTCATTATTGATTTTCCGTTTACTTAGCGTGCACCTACCAAGCATGTAGCGTTACACTTAAGCAAATAGTGCACATACCTTTTCGCTTATAAACTAGCAGTCTAGAACTACTCTTCCGAGACTAGTACATCCAACTTTTAGGAGACGATAAACTTGCATGTTCACCATATATCATAGTGTAGCCAACCTGTCACCACCTCTACTGCATACATTTGCCATAATTGTACGTTGCTCTCTAGTATTCTTTGTGTCGAAAAACACACTCTATTCCAAAGTAAGATTACTTTGTTTTTCACATTAAGAGCAGCCTTGCACATAATTGATCGATCTCTCCTCATCTGTGCGTTCCTTCTCAGATGGCTTGCTTAAGACTAGGAAAAGCAGGTAATAAGGTATGGAAAAAGCTCACAACGGGCACGAAACTCCTACACAAGTTCATCATCCATCAATCAAAAAAACTAGTAGTGATAAGAAAGCCTAGGAGAGTCAATCGTCCTCATTCCTTGTATCGTCATCATCATCAACAACGTAGGAAGCAACTAATAAGTCTGTCTCCTTGGCATACCAACCACAAACGAAAGAAAAAACATCAAAAGTTTGTTGCTCCTCCTCGACAGCCTCCTATATACATAGATGATCTTTTTAGCACTAATTGGGCTTCCCCCATAAGTCCTCCTTTGCCTTCATCGTCTAGATTAACCAAGCGAATTGCCGGGAAGAATCAAGAAATGGGTGATCAAGAAGATATTAATGTTGATGTTTCATCAGCAGAATCGACATCTGCATCACTATGCATCAATGACAGAGCTGAGATATTCATTGCCAGTTTCCGAGCTGAACTGAATAGAAGTCTTAAGAGATGGTAGCACTATCCTGTGTCATTGGTTTTCATCTCCAGTCCTCTTTTGTAAAATCACAAATTATAATAGGAACCCCTTGATCCCGTTTAAAATCAAAGGGAATAAATTCAAGAGATTGATAAGCTTTTATAGCTCAGTTGATCAGATTGATCTGGATTCTTGAGTTCCAACTGTACGTCAACTAGTCCATCCCCACTTGCTTGAAGTACTTTGCAAGTGTAATTCCTTAATTGCATTGTATATATATTCCCGAAATAAAATCAAACATTAAACAGAAGACTACAGTTAGATTTACAAGGCAGTAATTCTCAGTTGGTCAGATTGGTTTGGGTAACCACATTCTATTACAGCAACACAGCAAAAGAGCTATATTTGTGAACAGAAGAAAACAGGGACACCTCGGTCTTAAAAATGATACAAGATTGATTTTGAACTCATCTAAGAGTAAAAAGAAAGGAAAAAGGAATCCAAACCCTTCAGGCCTTCATCTTTCTGAAGCTGGTTTAGCATTGCACTCCTCATCACGGTATACACAATAGTTCTTGATCAACAAACTACATAGTCTATATAACACATTGACGGAGATTTAAGTATAACAAACTCGTCAATAAGAAACCGCAAAGGAAGTCTTCCACTGAATCGTCCTCAGGCAATCGTCTACATCCCTTCTACTTCCATCTCAACATGATATGCACAGTACATCTCATCAAACTGCACTTGCTATTTTGCCTGCTGAAATATAGAAGAAATTGTAACTGTTCCGTAACAGAGATTTCATAGAAAGTCTTTCATTGGATCTTCGTGATGTATCCTCTTCATCCTGTATGCTTCCATCTCCTCTGCTGTCACGTCATTATCATACTTGATGTTGTATTTGCGCTTCCTTTCATCCCTTTCTTCTCTCTTCTTTTGAGTCTCCTGTATGACCGAGGACAGGAGTGAGAATCGAAAATAAGGGGCAAATGTTCAACTAAATGTGAATGCCACTTGAACTTTCAATATAATTATTGACATCAGTAGTCACCTTTTTAAGAGCTTCAGCTAGTCTGTTCTCATCTAGGACAAGATCGTCTGGCACCTCAGTCCCCCAAGTGGCGAGCTTTCTCTCCTCAGTAGGTGCTGGTTTATCTGTTTGTCATGGCCAAACATATAATCAGTAGACAATTGGGAGGGCTAATATATGCTTCGAGAAGATGATAAAAATCATTTGCAGAAATCAAACAGTAAATCTTAACACAAACTACAGTTAAAATGAAAAAATGTCATCATCATTCACAATTTAAAGACTGCAACTGAAAAATGGCGTGCAACTGTGCAAGGATATTCGATATTTCATGAGGATATAATAAACCAAAAGAAAATAGGGCCACGTAAATTAACCTTCAGATGCTTCTTTGCGTGCAATATTAGCCTTCATCAGGTCTGCTGATGCCTCAGCAGCCTCAATACCAGCCGCACCCGTGCAATAGCTGTTTCGGATCGTCTGCTTGCAACATTTATAGCCCCACTGGAAGTCTTTCCACCACGACCCCCAAACACTTGTGTGATTATTAGTGTACACGTCTTCTTCATATTTACTCTTGGGAAGCGCAGTCTCCTATTATTGACACAACACACATTACATAAGAAAGCAAGTTAAGAAAAAATTACTTGAACTTCTCTAACATCGGCTCAGACACATCATAGATGCTGGGTACATTACCTGCCCCTTGATTATCCGTCCGGCACGATCATATTCAACTTGACTCTCACTTTGACCGAGTAGAAGTTCTCGTGGAATCTCCTCTTCTGTCGCGGCATTGCCATACTTGTCCATGATACTGTCCTTAATATGAGACTTCAACTTCTCTTTATTGACCTTAAAATTCTTGTAAAGCAGCTCAGCTTGCGATGGAGCTGCTTGCATGTGAACATCTTGGCCCTTGTCAAACGCCTCGAAAGCATGCAAATTGAGCTGCTTGAACTCCAAAGCTTGACCACTCAGCCTGTTTTGATTATCACCCTAAATAGAAAAGCATATACCAATCAAACTGAGGTAGAGGCACCGTAATCAAACAGGAGTCAGAAACAACAGACTGACAAGTTTCAAGAATAGATTTTTAAAGAGAACTTACTGCATAAAACTTCTCATTTGGATCAGCATCTGGAAGGGGATCCTCACGCATAGACCGCGTTTTAGGATCATAGTAGGCTGAATTGACATCAAGATTCAAGAGATACTTCGCTGTATCCTCACGGATACGCAAATTTCTGGACCATTAAAGAAGATCACAGTAAGCAACAATATCAAGTACTTAACAAAAAATACATATATGAAACTATCAAGCGGTCATACATTCATCTACATAAGTCACCCAAATTAAGTGTGCAGTGCAGCAAAAAGTTCTCAACACTGGTGGAATTCGCAGAGAGAGTCACCAGGAAAGCCACAGAAAGAGGCACCAAAACATTGGAACCTAACCCCCCCCCCCTTCTGTCTCTCCCTGTCGCAAAGTTGCATGGGTACAGGACTAAATTCATAATCACTAGCAGTCGTACAATTATTGAAATAAAGAGAATACGTTTACCCAAAAACAATACCAAAAAAACTTTCACATAATGAATCCAAAATAAATACAATTGACATGGAAAACTCACCTCACAGTTCCAGTGCTTCCTCCGCCTGTAGTACGGACACGCTTCTCAACCTTTGCAAAGTCCATCTGCTTGCTTTCATCGACCTTTGCCTCGTCGACTTTCAAGGCATCATCATCATCATCATCCTCATCGTCATTACTGACCTCAGCCTCCTCACCAGTCTTGTTCTTCTCCTCAAGCCTTTTCAATTGTTGTTCTTTAAGGAACTTTCTCCTGGCTTCGTCCTTTGCCTCAAACCTGTGCACAACATAGGCATAACTTGAAGGATCGAAACCATTCCATCTATCACGTTTTCCGTCAAAGTCTAGCGCAAATTCCTCTATTATTTCATCTGCAGCAATGTGTTTCCCGGTAAACTTCGCTCCAATTTTCCGAGGTCTATCCAAGCATGCCTTTACGTCATGAGTCATGGCGCCACAACTGCAAATAGGAATATTGAACCTTAGAGAGAATATAGGTAAAGAGAGACCAACAATGGTAACAAGAATTAACTACAAACAAGAACGAACCAGTCTAAAATTCACATAATACAAGGGAGCTTACAATGACCAATTAAAAGACTGGATCACATAAAAACCCGACCTCAGAAATACAGAGTAGAAAAGAGTTCAGAATCACCAATGATAGACTGGATCACAGGATATAAGCCTAACTCAAAATGTACAGAGCCAAGAAGGGAGTTTTGAACAACCGATGAAAGAACAAGATCATAGGACCAATAAGAAGTATAGCCCCCCAATGAACCAGATCACACTAAAACATTAACATTAAGACTCCAATACTAGTAAATGGAACGTGCAAGCATAACAAGGTGTAAGGACCAATAAGATCAGTGCAGAATGGTTTTGAAAATCTACGGTCAAGCCACAAAAAGTAAGTGGTTTTAGCCATTGTAACAGTCCATTTGGTGGCAACCAAATTCCAAAGAACCACTCCGAAAATGTAATTGGATAGCTAATCTAGAGATAAGGCGAAAAACAGAGGATATAAGAAGAGAGTGTGTTTTCATTTACCATCTGAATCTACATACTTTCTGAGGAATATGGCTTATTGAAAAAAAAAAAAAAAAAGGATCCCCACCCAACCCTTTCCCTTTCAGACTCTGTACCGAAACAACAGGCATCAGATCATCAGCACCAAGTCCCATACCCTAATAAAATTTCAAACATGTGCAGTTTACACTAAGTATGCATTTGTTCCCAACAATAGCAACATGAAGAGCTTGTAGCCTATATCAGAGTATCAGACAGAGGAACACACTAGTTTACTGCCAAACAAAATAACAGTACAACAGAAATTTAAGAAGTAATAGCTACACTTACTTTGCACAAGCCCCTTTCCGATACTTAACAGCCTGGTAACCTTTTTCACCTCTATTATACCAAGATTTCGTATAGTTGGGGTCAGATTTCCATTTACGTTGATGTTTCAAACTCTGGAAACAAAACCGCAGAAAACAAAAAGACGTTAGTCCTCAATCTTCCACAGGAGCAATAATTCAAACGGCAAACAAACAAAAAACATTCAACAAATGAGTAGAAGACTCACAGGTTTATCCGAATTGAGATACCACGGCGCAGAGGACATATACTGTGGGATGTGAGGATTGATTTCCTTTCCATCTTCATCAACCTCAGCAGGCGCAAGCCCAGCTTTACGAGCTTCCTCTAATTCCAGCTGCTTCCGGTGGTCCTCCCTAGATTTAAATGTCCCTAAAACAGATTTGCCAGAACAAGTTTACAACAAGAACACAAATTTTATCGCACTATAAACAGCCAATCATCCGCATTTGCATATATGACACTTCAACTTCTATACACATCCCCATTAGAAACCTAAATTTTCAATTAAGATGTAAAAGTTACGATCCAGGGCTAAATAATCAAATTTCTGTCTCAAGTTGAAATCTTTGGATATGCAATTAGAGCATCAAGTGTCACAACCAACATATTGACATATGCAATCTGAATAGACTCGAACAGGGATTTTTACGGCGTAGAATAAAGGCTTCGAATCATCTGCATTTTAATAAATGCCATTTAAACTTCTGAGTAAATCCCCATAGTGAACAACCCTAACTTTTTAAATACGGCGAAAATACGACCTAGATCTTGATACCAACATATCCAACCCCAAGCTTAAATCTTTGGACATCAATTTACGTCATCAAGCTTAACAACCAACATATTACTATATGCAATCTCAGCAGACTCAAATACGGACTTCATCGCGTAGGACAAAGGCACGAAATCATCTGTATTTTAAAATCTGCCACTTGAACTCTGACTGAATCCCCACGATTAACAACCCTAACTTCTAATTAACTCGAAAATACGACCTAGAGCTTAATATCAACATAATTCTACCGCAAGTTGAAATCTTAAAAATAAAAACTTAAATCATCCAGCTAAATAACAAACATATTAACATATGCAACCTGAAATTTTGTAACGCCCCCAATTCTAGAAACCCTAATTTCACATCTATCAGGGCAAAATTACAATATCAAGCTCAATTCTAGTCACACAAACCTCAAAAAACAGACCAATTAATCCCAATTTTAATTCGATGAATCCAATCCAATTGAAAACCAGCCAAAACCCTAGAAATTGATCGAATTGCAAAATTGGATTGATACTAACACTTTTCTTCACGTATCATCCAATTAACACTATAACATACAGTTTAATCAACGAAAGATCAAATTTTGGGCAAAAAAAATGACCAAAATTATACGAATTAATCAACGCAATAAAATTAATTAATATGCATAAAAAACCAAAACAAAAAAAAGAGGAAAAGGGAATTGATTCTATACCTGATGCAGTGGCCATGATTAAGGAGGTAAAATTAGGGTTTAATTTGAAAAAAATTGATAGGAAAAAAAAAAAGAGAAAGATGAACACAAAAAAGGGGGCTTTTATAATTATCGGTTTAATTAGGCGGTTATCCAAAACAAATACGGGCCGTCTTTATTGGGCCGTTGCATATATAGAGGTTGGGCTTTGCTTGGGGAATGCCGGAAAGGATCGGAAGATGATATAGACTCATTTGGTGGTTACCATTTTGGAAATCCCTTTCTCATAATAATTTATTATTTTTTTTTAAAATAAAAAATAAAATAGTATATTTATGTGAGAGGGTGGGTATTAAGGGTGTGTTTGGTAAAACTGATTGAAAAGGTGCCTGAAACCTGAAAAGGTAACTGAAACCTGAAAAGTAACTGGAATTTTTTTTCAGGTTACCCAAGTAGCTTATTATTTCAGTTACCTTAAATATATTTAAGGTTGTGTTACCAAACAACCTTAAAATTTAAGGTGACTGAAATTTTTGTCAAATAAGATAAATCAGTCAAATAAGGTTATTGAATTGACCTATCAAACACACCCTAACTAGTGGGTGTATCTCATTTTCCAAAAGGTACTCTATGTTTTTGAAAAGTTATATTTATCTATTGGGTGGTTACCAATTTAGTAGTCATTGAGTGATTTTTTTTTTCTTTTTTTGGATCTCGGAGGTTTCATGGTTTTGAGTGGGAATTAGTACTAAGGCCATTTTTCTTAGGATTTATTTTGGAAGTTTGTAGGTTTAGTTTAGTTCAGATAAGCTTAGTTCGGTAATTTAGATCAAATAAGCCTAGTTGAGTTCACTTTTAGTAAGTTCAATTCATATAAAGTCTATTAAGTTCGGTTCAATTTCATTCTAATAAATTCTGATCAATTCATTTCTTATTAGTTCTATTAAGTTCAATTTAGTTAAATAAGTTCAGTTTTGAGTCTATTTTTAATTTTACGAAAAATGGCCCAAAGTTTAACAAGCATGTTCATAGGGTGTATTTGATCATAATTGAAGCATATGGCAATGCCATTCCTCCTTCTTGATAGTTTTACGGCGTGTTTCCCGCTCGATACATGCATGTGCATCGTGGACGAAAACGATGGTTTAGGCTACGCCATGGCTACTTTTTGGC
>CAAKMY010051475.1:0-13212 GCA_901111285.1 Corrigiola litoralis | reverse complement strand
CTCTCCTAATCGGGTATGCACACGCATCTGTATACGTGTCATATAAATACAGAGTCGGATCACCCTTTAGGTGTGACCGAGAGGGATCAGTTGATTACCGCCGTCTCACGACAATAACGTCAAACCCTAGCAGGCCAACCGTTATCAATAAATGTTAATCAATTGACTAATGATAATAACTCAATCCCGGGTTTATTCTTAATGAGATTTATTATCGTAATCGCACTTGTCAGAGCACACTTACTCCAACAGATTATGGAGTGTATCACCTCTGTCTCTTATTGTGTGTTGATTAATGGCTTTATGACTCTTTCCTTTTTTGCAAGGAAGGGCCTTAGACAGGGTGACCCAATGTCACCTCTGCTTTTTGTGTTGGTGATGAAGTATCTCAACAGATTAGTGAAGCAGGTTGCTGAATCTGCTGACTTCAGGTACCATCGCAAGTGTAAAAAACTAGGGATTACCCACCTTAGCTTTGTAGATGATCTGCAATTTTTTTGCAGAGGCCAACTCAGTTATGTGGAGGCCATTTAG
Source organism: Corrigiola litoralis (assembly GCA_901111285.1). Lineage (NCBI taxonomy): Eukaryota > Viridiplantae > Streptophyta > Magnoliopsida > Caryophyllales > Caryophyllaceae > Corrigiola > Corrigiola litoralis. The sequence goes on along the minus strand of CAAKMY010051475.1, from coordinate 12,678 downwards.
AGTGTTATTGTTAAATTTGCCAGTGCTTCAGGATTACATGCTAACATGGCAAGGAGTTCCCTGTATTTTGGAGGAGTGCATGAATCTATTAGAGTTCAAATGCTTGAGAAGTTGGGAATGATTGAAGGCTCTCTTCCTTTAAGTACCTTGGTGTTCCTCTGGTTTCCAAGAGGCTCTCAAATGCTCAATGTAAGCCTCTAGTAGATAAAATCATTGCTAGAATTAGAACCTGGACTGCAAAGTTACATTCCTATGCAGGCATGAAGCAAATGATAAACTTTGTTTTGTTTGGTGTCCAGTCTTACTGGTCCCAAATTTTTATAATGCCTAAGAAAGTAATGAAGGAGATTGATGCTAGACTTAGATCATTCCTATGGTCTCGTATTGCTGATATTACAAGTAAAGCCTTGGTAAATTGGGATAGTTGTTGTACTTCAAGGGCTAGTGGTGGGCTGCAGTTCACTAACCTGGTTATTTAGAATTTGGCTGCTATTGCAAAGTTATTGTGGGCCTTATTTTAGTCTAAAAATGTCCTTTGGGTCAAATGGATTAATGTTTACTATATGAAGTAGTCAAGAGATGTCAGGGAAATGTCTATCCCTGCTACAGCCTCATGGATGGTGAGGAAACAAATTTCCTATAGAGAATATCTAACTGATTTGAGGAGAGACTAGGATAGAGTTGTTGTCCAAGGGTCTTTCTCTATCAATTTGTGTTATAAGATTGTGATTGGTGATTGTAAATCTGTTCCATGGAAGGGTTTGATTATGAACAACTATGCTGGGTATAGAATGCAATTCATTCTATGGCTGTTCTTATGGAGGCGTGCAAGTACCAAAGACAGAATCTGTAGGTGGATGCCTATTGTGGATCAAGTTTGTGAGTTGTGTAATGTTGAAGATGAATCACCAGATCATCTGTTTTTCAAGTGTGTGTTTAGTTCACAAGAGTGGAACAAATTATTACACTGGTGGAGGATTAATAGAGCTTGCCTGGATTGGAGCATGGAGATTGATAATGCAGTCAGGGTGTGCAGGAAATCTGGTCCAACTGCAGCAGTGTAGAGGGTTATGATTACCACTGCAGTCTACTATATTTGGTAAGAACGAAACAATTGTGTGTTCAGAAAGAAGATTACAAGTGATGATCAGATTATTTGACTAATTGTTAATAGCATATTTGTCCGGTGTGGCAAGTCTGTTGCTATCAGCAATTTTCTGAGTTTGAGAGACAGATATCCCTAGACTAGAAAATGTTGTTTCTATTTTGGTTTCAAGGGTTGTTAGTTGTGTTGTTCAAGGCTTGCTAGATGTTTTTCTTTTTCTTCCCCTTAGCACATGATGTGTGTTGGTGCTTGGTCTGCCCTTCCTAGAAGGTACGGCCATGCTCCCTCTGATGCTTTGTAAACGGGGAAGGATTGCGGTTTTTAGTGATTTTGAGGTATGATGTGGGTTCAGTCATAGCTTTGTTTGTATTATTCCATCTATTTGGTTTAATGAGAATTTCTTCATTTTACCAAAAAAATAAAGGAATAAGATGGTCGAAAGCCCACCTCTTCCCCTTTTCCTAAACCGTCCAAGTAAAACAAACAAAAAAACAAAAACTCACTCTCACAATTCACTCAGATGCATAACAAGGGAGAACAAAAGCTAGGGTTTTGCCTCTTCTTCTTGCTTGCCTCAAACTCCATTGTTATCCTTCCTAAAAGCTTGGTAAGTGCATAAAAAACCTTTCCTAATTATGTTTTAATGTTACTACTATACTACTCTTTATATGTAAAAAGTTTATTATTAACATGTCTTGAATTTAAAGAAACCATCTTTATGCTTTATTATGATTTTAAACTATACCTAATGATTATACAACTTTACTTTTTAATCTTTTAGGCATTGTTTTATATCATGCTTCCCTATGGTTTTGCAATTTAGGATTTGTGCTTAGGGTTTCTAGGGTTTCGTTCATATATGCGCATGGTTAAGGGCTTTTTTTGGAATTTTGTGGCGGTTGTGGTGGTCGGAGGGGGCTGCCATGGTGGATGTGATGGTTGTTGGAGTCGTTGGTGGTGTTTGTGGTGGAGGCCGAGAGGGAAGAGGAGGAAGCGAGGACGAGGTGCGCACATGGGGCCACTTAGCAGGCTGCTCCCCACTACTGCCCTCGGGCTACTACAGGTGGTGGTGCCCCGAGGGGTGCTGCTGCCCCTCTGCCCTGTTCTGCCTCGCGGGACTCGCGAGGGGTGGCTCGGCCTTGGTGACGAGTTGCCTCGTCGTTGTTGCGGGGTTAGTTTGTTTTTGTTTTATGTTAGTTGCTTTAATAGTTGTTAATTGTAAGTTAGTTAATTTAGTTAGTCCTTGTGGTTAGGATTAGTGGTTGACTAATTTGAAGAATGGTTGAGCATTTGGAGTATGGCTGACTTAGGTGGACTTTATGGGACTTAGACTATTTTTATTAAGTCTAGAAATATTTTCTATTTTTAAAAAGTGATTCATTGAACTAGTTTAATAGCTTTAGTGTATTAAAACTATTCATTTTATCGTTGTAGTTTCGGGTTTTGTCGAGATGAGATTCCTTGATTAGAATTGATATCCCGAGATTTATATTCACCTTTGAAAGGTAAGTTAATATTTCTAACACCCTTGTATGTGTGTTATGTGGCTTCCGTGCTTGTTATTGAGCATGTTTATTATTATTATGCTTTGATTCGTATTAATCGCATGTCATGATTGTATGTGAACTCATGTCATCATAATACTGTTGAATCATGCAATCTACTTTAAACCTTGGAACCTGAATCTTGGTAAGGCCACCTTGATACCCTCTATAGTAACAAATAACAGAGAGAGAAGGACCGCTCTCTCCCGTCTAGTTAGTATTCCCCTGAATAGTGCGCCTACAATTGTTTCGTGGGCAGGTGATTACTTAAGCTAATAGATATTTTGACGTTCACTCTAGCTAGGCTAAACACCGTATTGGTCCTCAAAGTTCAACGTTCACTTAAGCTAATTGACATTTGGAATGGAATGGAATTGGATTGATCTTGCATATTGTAACACCCCAACCCCTTGCGGGTTGGTCAATGCCACCAAATGTGGCTCTCCAGGCTGTTTACTGACCCCACTCTACCAACACTGGTCTTTCCGGTGAACTTTGTCCTCACTTGTGCACACACTGAAAAACTTCCTAGGAGGTCACCCATCCTTGTACTACTCCCAGCCAAGCACGCTTAACTGTGGAGTTTCTAAGTAAATGGGCACCATGAAAAGAAGTTGCAACTTACTATCAATCCGTTTAAGCACTCATCAATTCTCAATCTGAAATCTGGGGTATCACAATCACCCCCACTAAAGGACTGCAACGTCCTCGTTGCACATGTGAGCCACTGTCAAACAATCCCGGGATGCAGCCCCTACTAAGTGACTTAACTTTCCTTCTCCACCACAGCTCAGCACACGGTCACAGGGTTGCTTTGATACCATTTCTGACACCCCAAACCCTTGCGGGCTGGTCAATGTCACCAAATGTGGCTCTCGAGGCTCTGTATTGACCCCACAGTACCAGCACTGGTCTTTGCGGTGCACTTTGTCCTCACTTGTGCACACCCTGTGAAACATCCCAGGAGGTCACTCATCCTTATATTACTCCCAGCCAAGCACACTTAACTATGGAGTTTCTAAGTAAATCGGCTCCCTGAAAAGAAGATGCATCTTGTTGGTATGAGTAGTACTATCAATTCTCTTAAGCACTAATCAAATCTCAATCTCCAATGTGGGGTATTAAAATCAGCCCCACTAAAGGACTGCAACGTCCTCGTTACACATGTGAGCCACTGCCAAACAATCCCAGGATGCAGCCCCTACTAGGTGACTTATCCTTCTCCACCACAACTCACCACACGGTCACAAAGGTGCTCTGATACCATTTGTAACGCCCCAACCCCTTGCGGGCTGGTCAATGTCACCAAATGTGGCTCTCGTGGCTGTGTACAGACCCCACTATACCAACACTGGTCTTTCCAGTGCACTTTGTCCTCACTTGTGCACACCCTGGGAAACTTTCCAGGAGGTCACCCATCCTTATACTACTCCCATCCAAACACGCTTAACTATGGAATTTCTAAGTAAATGGGCTCCATGAAAAGAAGATGCATCTTGTTGGTATGAGTAGTACTATCAATTCTCTTAAGCACTAATCAAATCTCAATCTCCAATGTGGGGTATTAAAAGCACCCCCACTAAAGGATTGCAACGTCCTCGTTACACATGTGAGCCACTCACAAACAATCCTAGGATGCTGCCCCTACTAGGTGAATTAACTGTCCTTCGCCACCACAGCTCAGCACACGGTCACAGGGTTGGTCTGATACCATTTGTAACACCCCAACCCCTTGCGGGCTGGTCAATGTCAGCAATTGTGGCTCTCGTGGCTTTGTATTGACCCCACTGTACCAACACTGGTCTTTCTGGTGCACTTTGTCCTCACTTGTGAACACCCTGAGAAACTTTCGAGGAGGTTACCCATCCTTATACTACTCCAAGCCAAGCACGCTTAACTATGGAGTTTCTAAGTAAATGGGCTCCCCGAAAAGAAGATGCATGTTGTTGGTATGAGTAGTACTATCAATCCTCTTAAGCACTAATAAAATCTCAATGTCAAATGTGGGGTATTACACATATGCATTTGCACTTGAACTGTTATGTTTATGTACATCTAATGTGCATGCTTGAAATACGGTTAATTTATTTGCTTACTCATCTACATTGATGACACTGGATGTTTTGGGTCGTTCCCCTTCTTGAGCTTATAATACATTGTTGTTAAGTATAGCTGCAGGTGGAGATCATGTTTGTGGACTCCTTGCAAATGGAGGGCATTTTGGGACTTCTTTACTATTGTGTTATTTTGATATGGCATTGATGCCTAGAACTTTTTATTGTGTTTTATTTTAAGAGGCGTTTCAAAAGGATTTGATATTGTTTTGGTATTGGACTTGGAAACGATTTGGTATATCTGGACTTGAAGATATACTTTGCTATGTTTTAGGATTTCTACTGTATTTGAGGAAAGACTTTTGCAGTATTATATTTTTTTAAATGTTGAACTTTGAGGACCAATGCGGGTTTTAGCCTAGCTAAGTCCTAAGGATTCGACTACCGCAGGGCTGGGTTGTCTCAGTCTCATTCTGAACTAAACAAGCTTCTGAAGATGCTCCAGGTGCGGACATCTGGATCGCAAAATTCCTTATCTGTTCACGTAGCTTCTCTTGGCGCAACATCACTCAAATCTCGTGTATAGACTTTCTACTCAATGCAGCCGCGACTAAGTTCGCTCTACCCTCATGGTACAAAATCTCTATGTTATAAGAATTTAAACGAACGAGTTTTGGGCAATAAGGCCTATAGTCTGCATTTGAGACCATGTCGTCCAACTCGTCGCCACTATAGTAGTCACCGCAATCAGATGTTCGCACCCCCTGACAAACTAGGCTCCGGATGCACTAAAGGTGTCAGAGAGGTAGACTTGTCGTCCTCTACCATGACCTCGGCATCGCTATCATCAATCGCTATCACGTCAGTCTCAATATTGTTAGTAGTAGCTTGAACCTCGGATTATGGCCCTAACTTAGGCTTAATATCTATATCAACATTGACAGGATCATCTCCAGTGAGATAAACTAAGTCCATATATTAGAACACATGGCTCACCATAGGCATTTTCTAAGAAACAGTCAAATCAATTGAATGTTTTACCCTCCTCACAAAGGTGTTAAAGTAGACATCATGAGAAGGATAATATGGATGTCGCTCAGCAATAGACAGCTCTTTAGGATCTAGAAGGTTCTTTAGGGTCTAAGAATCACAGGTGTTGTTTTGGTCATAAATACCCGGGTATGCATTTCCGACAGACTGAGCCACCTACACGGTGACATGTGGCGTTACATCCGTACTCTCCAATACACTATCTATACAAGGTCTCCTATTTTTACAGAAGACCAAATGTCCCTGGGGTACCCTTGCCTTGAAAAGATACCAAGAAGGGTGTAGAGACCGTAATCCGTCGTGGTCGGTTAACCATACCCGGTGATGAAACAACGATCCTGCCGCGACACTTCGATACAATTTCTCGGATTTGCCTTAGCACACGTGTTATATTTAAATTGTTTTGAAAAATGGTTTTAAAAGGTATATGTCTCTTGTTTGTATTTGAAATGATGTTTTCGAAAGAATTGCTTCATTCCGAGACGTATTTAGGTTTACTCGAAGAGATAAACTCGTCTCCGGGGCTTTGGTTATAAATTAAGGTAATGATGTTCACCGGGGCCTTTATTTGAAGCCCTGATGCATTTAAAGTTTTTCGTTGAAAATGATGTTTTCAAAGGTATTTTACGATTTGAGATGTGTATAAGTTTGTTCTGAAACATAAACTCGTCTTTAGGAGCTTTGGTCATCAATAAAGATAGTGACCTTCACCGAGACCTTGGTTTAAAGCTCCAATGTATTTGTTTTAAGAATCGCAGGTAAAAACTAATACTATGGGTGTTAATTTAGTGATCCCGGTTGTTTTTCATAATTTCCGACTCGTAAAATAATGTTTTAAGGTTAAAATGTGAAACAAACCTCTCGTGGTACAGGCTTGGTACTGGTTGTACAATTTTTGGGTCCGGCGGTAGGGATTGAAGGTTTGCGGTACAAGAAATGGAAGGTTCTAGGGTTTAGAAACTCGGCGGTACAAGAAATGTACCGCAAGGACTAGGTTTTGTACCGCCGGTACCAGTTTAGGCACCGGCGATACGAGTTTAGGCTTCTGCGGTACAAATGATTCGGCGGTACCAGTTTTTGTACCGCCAGTACGAGTTTGTGTATCGCCGGTACTAGTTTTGTACCGGCGGTACAAAGGGCATTATAAACAAATCACCTACTAGGGTGACAACTTGCATCCCTCCATAGTTCCCTAAAAATATAGGGCACTTGGGATATGACAAGACAGTTGTATACCTCTGGATTATGTTGAGATTGGAGAAACACTAGACTAAAGCCTAAAAGAGGTTTTATTTTTGTCTCTAAACCTTCATATATTCTCCTATACAATCTAACTGTGATACCCCATATTTGATATGAGAATTGATGAGTGTTTAAACGGATTGATAGTACTACTCATACCAACAAGATGCATCTTCTTTTCAGGGAGCCCTCTTACTTGGAAACTCCACAGTTAGGCATGCTCGGCTGTGAGTAGTACAAGGATGGATAACCTCTTGGGAAGTTTCCCAGATGTGCACAAGTGAGGACAAAGTGCACTGAAAAGACCTGTGTTGGTATAGTGGGGTCAGTAAATAACCTGGAGAGCCACATTTGTTGACATTGACCAGCCCGCAAGGAGTTGGGGTGTTACACTAACGAACTTAATTGTCGGAGAGAGGGTATCCCTAACAATCTATGGGGGTAGTTTACGTTCGGTCTTGTGAAGGTAGATGAAACAGGCTGGAGAGCCACATTTGGTGACATTGACCAGCCCGCAAGGGGTTGGGGTGTTACAGTAACGAACTTAATTCTCGGAGGGAAGATATCCTCAACCATCTCCGGGGGTAGTTTACGTTCGGTCTTGTGAAGGTGGACGAAAGATTAAGTGTTTAACCCGCTGCCTTCTGGTTTGAAATGCACTCGCTCTCGGGATCCAGTCCTAGAGGACATGGAGAGGCAAAGGTTTGAAAACCTTAACCGAGAGGCAAGGGAAGAACCAAGGCCTGAAACTGAACCTTTGGTTTGCCCTCGGCAAACCGCGCTCATAGTTGAGCTCTTAAGTGAACAACTTCGTGAAGTTGTAAGAGCCATTAGGAGGAGTGAGAACAGGATATCAAAATAAGTACTTTTAAAGGTGCGATGGTATACTCCTCACCCATCATAGCGTCCTAGACGTGTATTGGTGCCCGAGGCCAATATACTAGAGCCAATTCTTCGTGCCAGTGGAAGCCGAAGGGTAGAGTGTCATAAACGCTCGGCCTACACGGTCCATTCTAGGGTCGATGACTTCTCGCATCACGAGGAGCATCCTCGGGATGCGAGATAGCTTCTTGAAGCTATATAGAAACAGAGGGAAGACTCGGAATGGAGGAATAGCGGTTCCTTAGTGTCGGCATCACCTAATGTCTCCTTGTCAGTTCCATTAGTACAAATTGGGAAGTCAGCGGTCAAGCTAATCAGCCAGGCCGAAGACGTTGAAACCCTATCAACCTTATCGAATTCCTCCTATTCAACATGTTTATGAGGAGTACTACCCCGATCCTCATCAGGGTCTAATTATACGAGTTACTATCCTTGTGCCCCTCAACAATTCTATGCGACGATACAACCAAGGTATCTGGCTAGCAATGTCTATCGCCGAACATCTACTTATCAAGTCGGGGAGGAGAGTAGACCTTTCCACTCTTTGATTATAAACTCAACTTGGCCTGAGAAATGAAGATCCCGTGCATAGACTCATATGATGGGACGACAGATCCAGATGATCATTTGGTTTTATACATGCATCAAATGGAGATTAAAGGCATGGACGATGCAACATGGTGTCATGCCTTTCCCACAACTCTAAAAGGAGCAACGCAGCGATGGTTCACCAATATGCCTAGCTAAGGCACCAATCGCTTTGCGGATTTGAAACTTTTGTTCACCACTCACTTCTCGGCATGGAGGCACGAGAAGAAGTCGGCACTCCACCTCCACAGTGTCGTTCAGGACGATAAGGAAACCCTAAGGTCATACTTGAAGTGCTTTACTGCGATGATAGTGGACATCCCAGGGCTGAGCAATTCTGAGAAACGCTCTAGCTTCCTAAGGGTATTAAGGTCTGGGGCATTCCATTTTGACTTAGCCGGTAAGAAGATCACATCATACAAGTTTTCTAGGAAAGAAGCCGAGGACAATATAGGAGCCACTAATTTGTGGTACTTCCCTAACCGAGAAGAAGGTTTTTAAACCAGAGAAGTTTGACAAGTATCCCACAAAGAAGCCTAACAAGTACGAGAGGCCAGGGGAGATCAACATGATCGCAGAAAAATAGTCGGGGAAAAATCCCTACGAAAGATTCGTAGAGAGCCCCTTTCATGTTGATAACCGGACTGTCATGAACGACCTCTGAGGCCATGGGCTTCTCCAAGACCCTGATCCCATGCACATGAAACCACAAATTCTAGCTTCCGAGAAGTCCTGTGAGTTTCTCAAGAACCGAGGCCATAAGACCAACGAGCGCAAAGCCTAAAAGGGGCTTTGGAAAAGTTGGCGGCCGACGGAAAGCTAGACAAGTATCTTAACGATCAGGAAGCAGAGGCATTCTATGACACAAAAAATGAGAAGGTGTTAATGATATCAGAGGGCCTAGACCTTCATAAGAGCCTAGCTAGCTCGAAGGCTCCACAAGGAGCCATCCTTGGTCCATCTCGGTCGTTCCCCAATATCAGCATTACAAGGGAAGACTGTCGAGATGTGTCTAAGGGACATCTAACTATAAACCCCAAGATCAGTCTTTTGGGAGATATGAGAGAAAAGATCGATTGAACCAATGATGGTAGTTGAAGTGCTCACGACCAGTCCTTGTTATCAAATAATATATGACTCGCTAAGACATAAGATTATGCCTGAGGATCCAAAGCAAGCCGAGAGGGTAGCGAATGAGTCCAAACTATAAGCCATCAACGACAAAGAGCTCTACCTAAAGAGGTTCACTGAAAGGACACTTCTTAAATACATTACCCCCGAGCACGGATTAAACCAGGCGGCACCCACTTAGGTGGAAGAGCCTCAGCCGAGAAGACCCTTCGTACCAGCTACTATTGGCCTACCCTCAAAGCTGACGCAATGAGTTTTGTACTCAAATGCCAGAAGTGCCAGGAGTTCTTCATAAATCGGGGTTGCCCGTGCCGGAGCTCACATCGATAACCAGTCCTTGGCCCTTTGCTCGATGGGGGATGTACATCGTCGGTCACTTCACTTTCGCAACAGGGGGAAGGAAGTTTATCATTGTGGCAGTCGACTACTTAACTAAATGGGTGGAAGCCGAGGCTGTGATCAAGATAACCGAGGCTAATGTGAAAAGGTTCATCAGAATAAATATCATCACTCGGTTCGAACAACGTAAGTCAATTATCTTTGATAACGGAGCACATTTCAATGTTAGGAGACCCATCGATTGGCTTAAAGGGAAAGTAATTTATGCTCATAATACTATTGTCTTCAAACCTCAGACGAAGAGACAAGTTGAGTCCACAAACAAGCAAATCATTCTGGGGCTTAAGATGAGAATAGAGAAAGCCCGAGGGTTGTGGGCCGAAGAGCTACCTAATCTTCTCTTGCCAATGAGGACCACAGAGATGAATGTTATGGGAAAACACCCTTCATACTCGTGTATGGGTCAGCGGCCGTACTTCCCATTGAGATAGCTGAGCCAACCCTTCTTGTCATGCTCTTCAGCGAGGATTCTAATGCTATGGTACTGAAGGTTGCTCTCAACTATCTTCCCGAGGTGTGAAGAAATGCAAATCTAAGGCATTAGATGTACAAGGTTCGAATGACCAGAGCCTTCAACAAGAGGGTCAAAGCTCGGCCTCTTAGGTTGGGTGACTGGGTACTTCGAAAGAATGAGTCCACTTGCAAGGAGAAAGAGCATGGGAAGTTGACCACCAACTGGGTGGGTCTCTATGAAATCATTTAGGAAGTAAGGCCGGGTACCTTTCGTATGAAGAAGGGTGGGTACTGTAGATACCGTAATCCGTCGTGGTCAATTAACCATACCCGGTGATGAGACAACGTGCTTGTCGTGCCACTTCGATATAGTTCTCGGATTTGCCTTAGCACTTTGTTTGGTTTTAAGACGTGAGGTTTTCTTTTATTATTTAAAAAGGGTTTTCGAATATTTTTAGATGTGTTTAAGTTTGCTCGGAAGAGATATATTCGTCTAAAAAGAGTTTTGGTCATAAATCAAGGTAGTGACGTAGATCTTGGTTTAAAACTTCATTTGATTTTTTTATGAATCGTTGATGAAAATTAATGTAGTAGGCGTTGATTTAGTGATCCCGGGAGTTCGTGGTAATCTTCGAGAATCATAAAATAATGTTTTAAGGTAAAAATGGGAAACAAAACTCTTGCGGTATAGGTTTTGTACCGTTTGTACAAGTTTTAGGTTCGGCGGTCAGATTTAAAGTTTGTGGTACACGAAAATAGAATTTTCTAGGCTTTAAAACCTCAGCAGTACGAAATATTGTACTTGCGGTACAAATGTTGTTGCGGCGGTACGATTCTGTGCTCCGCGGTACAAAATTTGTAGTTCCGAGGAATTTTGGAATTTTTCCTTTTTCCGGTTTATGACGGATTTTTTACCAAATCGTGTTAATTCCCGCTGCCTATATAAAGGGACCCTGACACACTTCGAAAGATAAATTCTTCGGACTATTCTTGAAGGCTTCTTTCTCTCTAAAAAACCTCTCTCTACTTTTTCTCTCTAAAGTTTTATTAGTTGGTTAAAGCTAGTGCCAGGAGGGCTTGTTTGGTTCGAGTTATGTTCGACAGCACCATTGTGCAAAGGCAAAAGGTTTCTACCGTAGGGTTCATAAACTTCTCGTTACTCTGTCCTTTAATGTTTAATAATAATAATAATAATAATAATAACAACAACAAAAAAAATAATAATAATCATATCACTTAAATAATCATGTGTAACTATCAATATAATGTGAGAGAACGGACCCGCAACTCTTTTTTTTTTATTAATGTTAAAAGTGGAGTACGCTCGAGAACCACCACTTAGGGAAGGAGTACGGCGAGGGTAGGGGCATCTGGACCGTTCCTATTGACTTTCGGGTTCCCATGATCGATGCATGGCAGTAACATAACAAGATCCATAAAACAAGGTTGCGCCACCAGGGGCGAGGCAGCCTTGCAGGCTGCGTCACAAAGGGTGAGGTAGCCTTCCCTGGCTGCGTCATTATGGGCGATGCAGGCCAGGTTGGGGTCAGAGGCAGATTGTGCCCTTACAGTGTTCTATACAGTGATATAGAGTCGCCTTCGAGAGTTTGCAGTGTCTCGAAAACCGTTGCCTTTCAGATCTAGCCTACGACCCAAGAGGGTTCATGAGATGTTGATTTGCGATGTGGGCGTGCTACCGCGAACTGAGCATCTCATTGATGACTCCCATGGTAAAACATACCATAGATTCGGATTCGGGAGTAAAATTATCCAGATAGGGCATTAATAGTGTGTACCACGCCGGCTGGTTGCATTGTGCCTTTACTAGTAGCTTTTTATTGTTGTTAGTGTGAATCAAGCATGCAATATGACATGTAATGATTGTATAAGCACCCTAATATTTAGAACTAATTGATTTTAGCACATATTAATTAAGTGACCACTTCTTAACACGCAATAGATTACAGATCTAATAAATATAATGAATGTTACAACTTTAAAACATGTGAGTTAGAAAGTAAATAGGGCCTTCAGGAGACATACGGTAATGGTTTTCGCCTAGGCGCACGTGGTTTCTTAACGGAGAGCGATTTAGCACGTTCTTTCGTTATGATGAGTAGTATGTACTCACTTAATTCAAGTTATTATGCTTATGGATTCAAGTGGACAACAAGTTATGTATGAGAGTGCATGTGCTCTCTTACAATGCCTAGTTATACCTTAGAATTAG
>CAAKMY010051471.1:0-13039 GCA_901111285.1 Corrigiola litoralis | reverse complement strand
TAATCTTGTAAAATTAAATTTGATTAGCCTTTTGATCCATATTTTATAAATTAAACAATGCGGTAACTAAACTTTATAATAGTAATTCTAAGGAAAATGACATTCTTAGGTTTTTTTTAAAGATAAAAAATATAAAACCGGTTACGGTAAACCGACATAACCGAACCGGAAAACCGGTTAACCATCCTTTTTTGGTTACGGTTACGTTTCAAGAAAACACCGAACCGAAAAACCGGTTAACCGAACCGAATTTCAATTCCGGTACGGTTAACCAGTTTTGCACACCCCTAATACACACCCACCCTCTGACAAAGATTTTTAGTTTTTTATAAATAAATGAAAAATAAGAAAATATTTGTGAGAGGGTAGTTGTGACTTGTGAGATTGGTAACCACCGGGTAGGTGAATGTAATTTTCCGTCAGAAAAAGGGCTATGATAGAGGTCCATTCGGAGCCACCCTTTCACAAACATTTTAAAATTTTCTACAATTAAAAAGAAAAGGTGATGTTAGAGGTGCTATAAAAGTGTTAACCATTCGGTAGGTAATTATGATTTTGCATCAAAAAAAAGGAGATCATAGAGACCCATCAGGTAGGCACCAGTTTTGTGTTCACCTCTCACATGATATATTTTACCTTTAAAAAGTAAAAATATTTCTAAAAATAATGTGAGAGGATGACTACCAAACTGGTAAACCACCCGACGGGTGAGTATGATTTTCCGTCAAAAATTGACCAACCTAATACCCAATCCGAACTTGGCCTATTTTTATGGTTTCAAGCCTGGTTATATCCGAACCGGAGACACCCTAAAAAGTGTAGGTCTAATGGCTAGGTTTAGGTCGACCCATTGGGTCAAGGGTTATAAGAAATAAACTAGTGGTCTGAATTGAATTGAACTAGTAATATGAATTAAACTAAACTAAGCTATTTTTCTATAAAAAAAACTAAATTGTGACATAATCTAAACAAGTGACCTGAATTGAATTAATAAAATGAATGGAACTAATCAACCAAGTTGAACTTGACGAATGAATTGAGCTAAACTCTGTTCCAATATATTTGCATCATACATTTGTTTTATCAACACTTTTTGAGTACTAGTCTCTAACTCTCTGAGGACACAAATACTGCTAATCATGTATTACTATTCCTAGTTTCTGTTTAAGTCTTATATATGCTCTGTGCCAAACATTTTTCCTATTTCTAGAAGTAATCTCATTTATTGTAAGAAGTTATTGTATTGAGGCTTCAATCAAATGAGATTCTACATGTTCTATTGGTAGTTAGATATCTAGAACATGTGTCTCCGTTGTATAATTAAGCATAGTTCTCACCTGATAGATAGACAAAAAGTTGGCAAAATTTAGTGCCGTCGTGCACATCTCCATCAAAGTGTGTGTTATTTACTTTTTCTAACAATTTCTTTATGTGAAGATATTCTACTACTATGTTTATCCACGTCACAACTTTTTGTTGATAAAGGACGGAAGTGCAACCTAAAGCAAGTTAGCAACAGGTGTTGAACAGAAGAAAACTTTGCAGCAAAATCATACCATATCACCGAAATAATAATCAATAGACTTATACTAACTTCCTCCAAACTATGTAATCTTAGAGCTGGCTTCGAAGCAATTATATGCCACTTATCCAATATGGACAAATGGGTCAAGGCGTCCAAACTACCACTTATGAGCACGCTTTAAAATGCTAACAACTATATAGTTGCATTGTTCCCTCCCTAATTAATCATAACAATCGTCCAAAATGGTGCAAGCGCTACAAAACAGGACACAAAACCAACTCCCAAAACTAACCCCCAAAGTTGCTCCAACAGTCCAACACAATGCGGTTTAGAGCGCCTTGGAGCCCATTGTGGTCCACTGCCAGCTCCTTAAAGCTATGTGTCCTGTTATCATTTATTTAATGCCTTGTCCTTCCTTTTCATTTGCCTTCTGTTTTATCTTCATCAGATAGAGGAATACTGCTACTATTACATTATATGGGAAACTTTTTAAACAATACATCCCCGCTCAGCTCAACAAACTAGGAATCCTATTAGGGAAATATATACTCAACTAGCTAGGCAGTAATTAAGGACTATATAATGCATTATGTATGACAGTATGAGTACTATGGATAGTTCAGGTAATTAGAATGTACGGAGTATTTATCTTAATTATTAGGTTGTAGATTCGATTCTCATTTTCCATTTTGTGCTAGACCAAAGGAAAAAAAGACTCCAAATGTTGAATTATGATGGTATATATGGTTTTAATTTGAATTAATTATATGAATTATTTGTCACATCTTTTTGTCCTAAGTAATTGGAGTAATAGTTTACCATTTAGGGAGCTTTTCTAATCAATTAGACATGCCATATTAATTTCTAATTATTCAATTCGTGAATGAACTAAACTTATCAATTCATGATGATAGTGGGGGACGAGCATGATTGTCCTAATGATTCACAGCTCCAATATCCGCTTGGTGATCATCCGGAATATTGAATCTTTATATCCGCTTCTCTCACAACATTAATTATTTATAAAATCAATGACAATGGCTCAAAATAGCCCAATCCTCTTCGCTTATTCGTCAACATCCAAGATCACACAAGTCTAACACTTTGCATGGATGTCGAAGCTCATAACCGAGCCAATGACACAATATAATCTATGTTAAACATGACCAACCAAACCTAGCTAGTTTGAGTGTAATAGATTCATAAGTAACCATTAGACATCTATCTATCTATACTATATCTATTTAAAGGTGTTGCAAGCCCAATAGCAAGCCACCTGTAACGTCACATAATTGCCACGTCATCGCCAACCGAGCACACAATAAATCATGTTTTATCTTCATTTATTTCATTCATAATGATAGAACTATTTATTATTAACTCAAAAAATAACTAATATGTATCAATAACATTAACTATATTACTCCTTTCAAATTTCATTCTTCTACCATGATAATAAACCCAAACTATACATATTAATTAGACTCAACTTATGTTGCAAAAAATACCAAAAAGCAAAATGTGAAACAAAAATAATCTAAAAATATAACAACAAAAATTTACGAAAAAGTTATCATGAAATGATCCCGTGAATTTCACGGAGCCAAATACTAGTTTAATTAGTAAATGGTACAATGATGTTGAACTATACTCCGTATAACATTACATTGCGTTCGCGTGGATGAAATTTATACTCTCTACTATATATACTTAAATTGGAGCATTAATTTAAAGGCCAAAGACACCTCCTTCTACGTGAACACTGAAACAGTTCCCCTACTTCTTCTCCTGTTACCTCCCTCTTGTGTGCATTTAAAAGACCAACTAACAATACCCACTTCACACTCCTTCGTATACCATTATTCACCCTTACTTCTCTTTCCTCTCTGGCAGAAAACAAAATATCAGCAAAACTACAGGTGATGTCCAGATACTCATTTGACCACTGTTCTTCTTCTGCAAACCAATGATGTTCCCTTAAATCCTTACAGTATCCAAGACAAAATATTACATACGTACAAACAAAGGCTAGCTAGCTAGCTTAGGTGGAAGAAAATGAAGTACATTCGATCTGGTAGCTTCAAAAGGCTGTTCTCTATAGGACGTCGTAGTACTAGCAGCTTAGAGGACGCTGGAATTGATGAAGAGCAAGAAACTACTCATTTTTCCAATGCTTATACAGTTCAACCAGTGCCTTCTTCACGACCAACTTGGAGATGTTATTCCTTCGAAGAAGTCTTTGTTGCTACTGGTGGCTTCTCTCCAGGTTCATTTCTCGTTTTGTTATAATAATGTCGTACTCTCAAGAATCGAGATTTGGCACAGTCGTGTCATCTCTATTTTTATATGCGACTTTTTAAGCGCTAACAATATTGTACTCCCTTCGTCTCAAAAGAAATTGTCGGAAAATGTTTGTATTTTTAGTTGGGCCAGAGGGAGTTTTTTTTTTTTTTTGTAACTGTATTTGTTTAAGGAAAGTTTAGTTGAGTTTTTTTTTTTTTTTTTTTACTGATTTTGAATGTTTGTTTGGGCAGAGAATATGGTGGGAAAAGGAGGGTATGCAGAAGTGTACAAGGGAGAGTTAAATGATGGACAAATGGTGGCAGTGAAGAAGCTGACAAAGGCAACCAATGAGGAGAAGAGAGAGAGGGAGTTCTTGACTGAGATTGGGACAATTGGCCATGTTTGCCATCCTAATGTGTCTTCTCTCTTGGGGTGTTGTATTGACAATGGCCTTTATCTTCTTTTTCCTTATTCTCCTAGGGGCTCTGTTGCTTCTGTTCTTCATGGTAAGTAACCCAACTCATGAAAATTTTAGTCTTTGATGACACAAATAATAATGGGGTTTGAAGAGCCTAGAAGCACCTCGACGGTTGTTATACCTTTTCGTGTTGCTTCCTAGCTCTCTGTACACATTACGTTATTAGAAAATGAGATGACGCCACCAGATGAAAATGAGATGACGCCACCAAATGAGGTGGTTATTAAACGTCTCCTAACAAAAGGTGTTTACAAAAATATTTTTTTTTTTTTTGAATTCTCATTTTTCTAGTCTTTAGTTTGTTACAGTTATATTTTTCTTGTGTTGTAGATCAAAGTATCCCTCCAATGGAGTGGGAAGTAAGGTATAAGATAGCTTCTGGAACAGCCAGAGGGTTACATTATCTGCACAAAGGGTGTCAAAGAAGGATAATCCATCGAGACATTAAGGCCACTAATATACTGTTAACCCAGGATTTTGAGCCCCAGGTATACGTATACTTTGTATAGTGTTTCATTAAGAACATTCTTTTTTCCATTTAACTCATATAATGTGACATGTGTACTTACATTTACCTACTGGAAATTATAGATATCTGATTTCGGCCTAGCGAAATGGCTTCCGACCCAGTGGACACATCATTCAATCGCACCAATTGAAGGGACAGTAGGGTATAAATTTCTTTCACAAATTTTCGCTTGGTTGGAAACAGCAACATTTGTGTTCTGTAATTTTTCCTAAAATTGCCATTTTTCTAGGAATGAGACTGCTTATTTGACCTCCTAAATCCCATCAACGACAAGATATATGAGTAGTATTGTGTAGAAATAAATGTACGTCTAGGAGAAACTTTTATCACGCACCAATTGAGTACAATAATATTCTAGGAGGTGGAATTTTGTTTTACTCTCGCATTTTTAAAAGGATAAGAGATAATTGTACATCTACATATAAAAGTTATTAAGTTGGACTAATGAACGATGTTTGTCATTCATGCAGGTATTTGGCACCAGAATATTTCTCCCATGGGGTAGTTGATGAGAAAACAGATGTCTTTGCATTTGGGGTCTTTCTGTTAGAGCTAATTTCAGGAAAAAGACCAGTAGATGCCTCTCATCAAAGCTTGCGCACTTGGGTAGGAAAGAATAAAAAGGCCATTCAACTTGTTTCCTTATTTTAAACTGAAAAAATGATATCATATGGTTTTGACTATGGACTATTAGAGGTTTCTTGTGGGTTTTAGCTTAGTAGATGATGTCAATAAATCTAAAATTTGTTGCTTACTCCGTACTAGTTTACTAATGTTGCATGAATGTGACAGGCAAAACCATTTCTCAAGCGAGGAGAGATTGAAAAACTGATTGACCCAAGACTTGAAGGGGCCTATGATGATACGCAAATCAGACGTCTGGCTTTTGCAGCCTCTCTTTGCATTCGATCCTCGACGACTTGGAGGCCTACCATGAGCGAGGTATATTAATTAAACTACTGTGACATATATACTTGATAGTTGAAAGTATAAGTTGCATAAATAATATATGGAAGCACGGAGTATTACTGTTCTTTTGGTCCTACATATTCGACTTTGCAGACAATATTTGTGCATATACAGACAATCTCAGTAATGAACCACAAGACACTTTGATACGCTTAAATGCTTAATATATATTACGAAGTATCCTAATTTACAGAGTTCAAATAACATCTTATGTGTAACTTTGAGTAAGATTTCTACACCATTTGTGCGAGCTATACGAAGTCGAGAACATAAATGTCAAATAGTTTCAAATAATCAATGTTAAGAATTGATAAAAATAAAGGCAGTATAAGAAATGTAATATATTTTTGTACTTAAACTCCTAATTTGAAATTGTGGTTTCTCTTAGAAAATTTTTCTAATGCCACCCCTCTTATATGAACCAATTTTTTTTTCAAAAAAAATTGTATCTACCAAAGATGATAACGCCAATGCGGCATGCGTTATATGATAAACATGCATGCGTCCATTTCGTTTTGAACAAATAATTAACATAGTATAATATATATTTTGGTTTACAAGCAACGATGTCGTAATGCAAAGTGAAGTATAGTTTTTATTGATATGGTGGTCTATACATGATTTAAGCATTTTAAAGTTGGACAAGCAAATCCAAGGATGCAGCTGATGTACTACCCCTACCTAACCTGAAAACTTTGGACACGAGCAATGTCGTACACTACATGGCATTATCAAGTTCCAAATGTTAGTTTAATTAGTTTACAATCAGTATAATTTGTGAAATATATATGAAACACTTCATCTTTGACAATTTTCTTTGACAATTGCATGAAGCACGAAATATATAAGTACTTCATGTAGTTAAGTCTTGTTTATCTAATTGTCGGCCTCAAGTACTTTGACTATGATTATGAAATGATTTGATACACAAATTTGATACTACTTTCTACTTAGCACTTCCCTACACTTAATTCAACTTTGAACCTCAACAGACAGCAGTGGACTGAGTTCTTTAAGTGTCCCTTGCACCGTCTTCCTAATTTTTGTTAATTTTCTTGGTTAAAACTTGACAGGTATTGGACATAATAATTGGAGAGGATATAGATAAAGAGAGGTGGGTAGTACCGGAGAAAGACGAACAAGATCAAGAAGAGCTATGGGATTTTGAAGACCTTGAATGTGAGTGTGATAGCTCATTCTCGACATCATTACATGATTCAATCTCTACCGGAAGCTCTTAAAACAAAGTTTGAGGAAATGAAATTCGAAATGGCAATAGTCAACTTGTATATAGAACGCAAAGAACTACGTAGGAACAAATGTTAATGGTGTATATTAGATCGATGAGATGATATTTTCATGTCGAGTTAATAAATTCTATAAATCTTAAAAATAAAACGATTTTCTAGAAAGTCTCTTCTCTAAACTTCCATCTCTTTTTTTCCTTTTCTTTCTTTTTTCTTTTGACATTAAGGGATGCTTTTATTGTTTCTTTAAGTAGAATGGCGTTGATCGTTGGGTAGATTATGGGAAGGATAAGAATGTCCCTGAAAAAAACTTGTTATTGCAAGCTTAATTACTTAAAACCGAATTAATTACGAGACCAATAGTTTCATTCTCTCTCAGAGACCAGAAGAAAAAAAAAGACTAAAATGTATATAAGCCGCAATGACTAATCAATATACTCATGATTTATATTTAATTTTATTGCATTGTCATATTATATCGGAATGTATTGAATACATGGAGTAATGGACTTAGCTCGAAAGTGACTTGTAGCATAATATAGTTTACCTATATTTTCTCGGCCAATAGTTTTAGCCTAGGATCACATGATATCATGAATGATGACCAAAATCAAGTACAATATTAGATATAATGCATGCCCAAGCAATTTCGTACATATTCATGTGAAATGACCAACTATCTTGGACTCTTAAATGTATGAATTGAAACTCCACAAGTCCACAACCCATACTTCATTTTTTTCTTGGATAAAACCTATACCATGATGTTAACTTTTATAAACATTTTGTTCCAATTGAGGTACATGACTACATGAGGCCCCTAAACCCTAAATGTCATGGCGTATGATTATCACATCTTCAAGAAAGTTTGGAATAATTCTGATTAATTTGAGCGAGTTTAATCTAATTAAGTATTACATATGTCCATGTTATGTTCGATTAAAATGAAAACGGTAAGGAACAGAAACTGTTGAAAGGATTTGAAATAATTTGAAGAAACGGAAATTGCTAAATTTGAGCGAAAGATACTGAATGCAATTAATTTTCAGTGCGGAAAAAGTTGAAATGCATATGGACCTATATATAACAATTGAGACAACTCCGAATTTGGTTAGCAAAAGTTGAAAATTGGTTGAAGCAATTTCGATTCTCAATTTTTTTTAGAAACCGAGTTAGTTGGGTAACCCAAAACCAATACTTATAAAGGTGCAAAATCAAATTTCTAATTGATCAGCAAAAGATTAGGTGAGTTTAATATATAGTTTATTGTTTGTGTATGATGCATGAGTTGAATATTTTAGTTTTTTTTATTATCTAACACTAAATAAAGTTGTTGACTAATTATTAAGAAAATCAAACATAGTTGATGAGCAAAAATCATTATTTTTTATAAAAAATATACATCAGGCCAAAACTGGTTTTGGAATCGCTGGTACCGACTCTATGTCTAGGTTCGGAATCGATTCCTCAGCTTAGGACTAGGTACACGATGTTGTTGACACCTATTGAAAATAATTAATACTATTGGAAGTAATTAAAACTATTAAAAGGAACGAAAAGTAGTTGACACATCCTTATGGAACCGAAAAAACTAAAACGATGGAAATTAATGTGAGAAGAATACAACAATAGTCTACATTGCACGTATATTTTAATGTGTGCATTTAAGTAGTTTTCTTCCTTTTTGAATTTATTTTGCACAAATATTAAAATTTGTTTGGCATGGATCTTGATGCGAATCATTACAACAGAATAATCAATGTCAATTTGTAGTATCATTGTCCTATGACTCCTATCATGCACCTATGACGTTTCACCAACAATCTCACATAATATGTTGAGTAAATCCAGATTTGCAGTACATTGCCGCAATGATCTTAAATACCCAAATGAACTCATTGAGATTCTTACACTAAACAGTAGTCAAATTTGCCCCCTAATCCCTCTCATGTAGGCATGTAGTAGCTGATCTTCTTGACAGTAAAAAAAAAAAGGGTAGGCTTTAAATGGTTTTGCGTTGAACAATTTGGTTCGTACGAATCTTCTACTTGCAGCTATCTGATATCATTCGAGAAAACGGATGGATAGGATGGGTTTGGATGATCATTTGTGTTAGTTGAACCAGCCAGTAGGTTAAGAGATTAAAGAAAAAATGTTCTTTACACTCTTGTACTCTTATGCCTCTAAGGCTCTAACTATACTTTATTTGGTGGAAGGTCGTTAAACTATTAAGGACTCAAAATTATTGCTGAAACCAAAGCAACTATATTAACGGATAATGTCCACAAAACTGAGCACGGTGGCAGTCAGGGGAATCCTATGAGTACAATTTCGAATCCCATGATTAATAGCTAGATAGATGCTCTAGCTAGACTAATAAATTAATAAATAGAATTAGGAGTGTAGTATCTTGATACTGTTTAATTATAGCACTGATACACTTATGCATTTTACTTAGAAAGAGAGGCAAACGCATATATAGAGAATATTTTCAGCTAATCTTATCGAATTAATCTTGATGAGACACGGATTAGAAATGGAATCACATTTTTGAGGCAAGCTGCCTTACATTAGCGTCAGTTATATATCCAAGATTTAGACTTTAGATCGAGGTATCTATTTAATTTATATTGCTATTTTTTTTATCTTCTTTTATTACATTTTTTATGTGGTTGTTTGGTCGACAAGAAGTTATACAGGTTTTGGAAAATTCCATAATTTCCAAATTTGGAAGGTTGTCGGGTTGACATTCATTTAGTGCAATGGAGGTATTGAAAAATAAAAATCTCCACAAGATGGGGGAATTACACAACTCACTCCCCCTTGCTCATTCACAATTCTCACATAATTAATACAACAAAATTACTAATATAGCCCTAAAAACTATGAGAATCGTAAATTCCTTCATGCCAACCAAACATGTTATGGCCAAATCCCATAAAATCTATAAAGAAATTAAATTCAAGGGAAGTAATAATACTATAGAAAGTCAATTCATGTATGAACCAAACGACCATTATGTTTTTACCTTTTTATACCATTTTCTAAATTCTTTTATAGAGTTTAATACCCATCCTATATTATAAAATCGAACATGGGGTCTAAATTTTCTCTACCTTTATAATATGACTCTAAGCTTATCCGAGAAAAGTCCCTTCTCCGTTGAGAAAGAGTTATCCCATTATTCCCAGAGACCCAAATTGTGTTCTAGAAGGCAACTGCTTAATTAGATAATTTTGAGGGGTAGATGATACACACCCACCGGGTGGGTACCAAGTTGACATCCATCCTCTCACAAAGTTTATTTTACCTTTAAAAATAAAAATGATTTCTAAAGATCATGTGAGAGAGTGGCTACCAAAGTGATAAGCAACCTATAGGTGAGTATGATTTTCCAATTATGAGTAATTGGTTGTTCACTGCCTCTCAATTAACGCTGACTCGCTGAGTATCACTGTACAAAGCAGACACTACAATTGTACAAGTAATGAAGTAGACTACATTTCTTGTTGGTTAGACATTAGACTCCATAACCTCGAAATTAATGGACAACACGTCCATTACAAGAGTCAAGACACATTGATAAAATATGGGACTGTGAGACCCTTTTAAGGCTTCTTGTTCCCAAGAGGCTCTTACTTTACCAAGAAAAGACAATGCCAATTTACTGCTCCACTTGTGACAAAAGTAACAAAGAGGGTTAATGGGTTAAAGTAGATCAATAGAGATCACTAAAAGTCTTGAACAAAAGTGCTTTACCAGCTTCCAATGTAGATATTATTGTAATCACACTGTTATAGTTGGCTTAAGATTGATATAGAAAACAGGTTATAAACTTATAACCATGGTTGGTTATATGCTTTCTTAATGAAAACTTTTCGCTTTTGTGCGCCAGACGGAGCAAAAAAAGATACAAATCAGGTTAAGCACTAGCCAGCATGTCGAACAGAAATTCGTTAAGAACACTACGATGCACGTAGTGTTGCATCGATTACAAGTTTCCTGCTATTCGATAGACAGTAAAATAAATGATCTTTCTTGCATGCTTGATGCTTTTCTTGGAACAAGCCAGCTACTTTGATCCTTGACTGCTTTCACTGCCTTTTGCTCAAGATTGAAGCAATTTTAATTCATGACCCAATCACAGTGCTATACACTTTTTTACCAGTGATAGGGAACAAGCAAGCTTTTTAGGATTGAAATATCATCATACATTTTTCGCACAACAATATACAGTATTGAGTGTTTTTAATAGTTACTTTGTCTCCAGTGATAGTAGTAATGTTCTTCAAGTTTTTCCTCAAAAAAAAAAAAAAAAGGTGTTCTCTAAGTTTGACCTGGGATCCTTGGTTCAAAGGTTTCAGATATTGTTGTCCTAAAACACATGAAAAAATCCACCATAAAAGTTGGCCATTAAAAATATTCAATTGACATATGTAAGGAGTTTCAATGATCCTTGTTTCATTCTTTCAAGTATGTACGCCTATTTTAAAATTGGACTGTCTTAATGTAATTGTTCTTTCATCGTGTTGATGATAAGGAAATACATAATACTTAGTTCATTAATGACTAGGTCCATTTTTAAGTTAAGCAACAAATCATCTCTTTATATAATATTATACTTTATGTATAACGTATTGGCTAATCTAGGCTTAAAGTATTCCAATTCTAGGAATAATTTTAGGCTTTAAGCCGCCACTCTAGGTGTTGCTCTAGGCAATTAGAATTCTGGTATTTGGCGTGGCGTTATGTGTACCTGCTCGGCTGGTCCGACTTCGATAATAATTTTTTTTTTTTTTTTTGTCTGAAATGTGCGCATAAAGTCGCTGATAAGAATTGAACCCCCAACCTCATGAAACATAAAGTTGTCCGACTTCCATATTTTATCTATGTACTAAACTTATTGTTCGTTCTCCATTTAATGAATGAAACTTGAACTGTATACACGCTAAAAAAAAAAAAAACTTATAAGAAATGGGCTGCTGTATCATATATGCCATTAAAATGCATTTGAAACGCAAACAATCAACCTATTACAACTCAATTATTGTACCGGAGCAACTAAATTTACAGTTTGCTGCTCGGCTGCTTCTATCTCCCCCTTGTTTGCTGGAGATTAGGCAATGAACCAAAACTTGCCAGTCCTCCCTGTTTACCATGAAAGATACAGTCTTGATGACCCAACATTTCAGCATCACACTTCCTCGATAGCATTACTACAAAGTTTATAGCGCATACTCCATACATGGAAGATGGGTGATCCACGGTTGATGAAGGGAAACCCTAGTTTCGTAGCCCCTACTGACTACTGTAGCAGGGTTGCTAAAAAGAAAAAAGTTATTTGCAACGCCAGTCTAGATCCTCCGATACAATTATGTTCTGGTTCATGGCAACAGCTAATATTGCGGAAAAAGGGAATATAAGAATACGAACACGAAACTACCAGGTAAGTTAAACTCCGGACCAACCTTGCTCCTCGAATCCCCCAAAGGCCGAGACTATGCATACATCCGAGTAATAGTCTTTGGAGATCATTGTTCCGGTTGTACCCAATAAATATTCCATATTCATCCACTAATACTAGGCCAGTACGAATGAGCCTTAGCAACAGCCCTTCAACTTTTGAGTGCCCTAAGTCTCAAACTAACTGTATAAAATAGGAAAAATTAATACTAATAATCCCAACTTTGGACGGTATTCCTATAATAATCCCAACTATGCGTAATCTCACAATAAGCCAAACTTTGGCTCATTTATTCCCAAAATAGTCCCTTTGACTCCGAACCTAGACTCCGAACCATGTTTTGACCCAAACCTCCCTCTTTTCTCTCTCCACTCCTCTCCACCACCCTCTTAATCATCTTTACCACCTTAACCAAAACTAACCCTCTTCTCTCTCATCCCATAAACCACCACCACCACCACCACTCAACAGCACCATTTCCAGCGCCACACACAACACATGATTCTACCACCATCTACAAGCCACCATTCCACCACCACCCAAA
>CAAKMY010051457.1:0-16423 GCA_901111285.1 Corrigiola litoralis | reverse complement strand
AATATTAATATCAAAATGAAATAAAGCTCCAATAAAACTTGATATTATAATAAGTTTACAAATTCCGACATCTTGATCAAAGATTAACGATATCAAAAGATAAAAACGCCGGTGAATAGTATAGTGAGTGGCTTTGAGTGTTTGTTGTCGATGAGTTGGTGCTTTTTGTAAGGAGTGTGCGGGTATTGAGTGATATTTTTTGGAGAAAAAGGTTTATCACTTGCCTTTCACTTTCATTAGTTTTGTTTAATGAAACATCTAATGGAAAAAAAAACTTTAAACCGGTTTCGGTTAACCGGTTTTAGTAATATTCATAACCGTAACCGGTTCGTTTTTTTGTTATTTAATCCGATTCAGTTAACTGGTCCGGTTTTTTTTTTTTGAGGGTATAAAAACCGGATTTTTAAACCGGTTAACCGGAATTCCGGTTCGGTTTTTCGGTTACGGTTTTTTCTGCACACCCCTAACTAGAACCATCACATACTGTCTAAAAGGATTTTGTAATTTTTGTTGACAAGGCTAAGTCGGTTCAAAAGGATAACTTTATAATTAAATAGATTTTCTGTTTATACTACATAAATCAAGGCCGTTCCTAAGGTTTTGTGGGCCCAGGGCAAATCAAATTTTCTGGGCCCTTTTCAATAACATTGTAGAAAAAAAATCGTTTGTAAATGAAGTTACGTATATTTTTTAATCAAGTATAATTGATCTCTGGAAGGTTTATTTTGCATTGTGAAAAATTGTATGTACCTATACAATTCGACCCAAAAGAAACAAGCACTAGCAACAATATTGACAAAACAAAAACAATTTCATAAGAGACTATGAATCTTAAATTTAATGTATTAATTGCCTACGTACTTTCATACGGTTTAAATCGTCTTCTCAAAAACAATTGTACAATGTATAAATTAAGATTACTAAATTAAATATAGAATTACAAATTGGGAGACACGTTATATAATATTGGGATGTAATAGGAAAACTAGAATAGATAAAAAATAATCTGAGAACTAAAATTTTGGGGGATAACAAAGAAGAGGAGAAATAAATAGAAAGGTATTTGGTACGCACAAAAATGGTATAAAAGTAGGTGAGTGNNTTTTATTTGTCATTTAATTTATTTATTTAAGAGTCTCTTTATACTAAACTCGATGGAGAAGTTTTTTTATGGGCCTTAATATTTTCATAGAATAAATTTTTTGACTCTCCTCACAATCACATGTAAATGATACATATAAAATATAATATTTTATATTTTATATATCAATTTTTTTTTTTTTAAAAAAATAGGCCCTTCAAGTGTTTGGGCCCAAGGCGATTGCCCCTCTTGCCCCCCCCCCTCTAGACCGGGCCTGACTACATTTTATGGGTCGTGGGATGCCCTGCTAAGTTGCTACGGAGTATGTTTAGTTTTTTTTTTCTTTTTGGGTTAGTTACACGCTAAGTCTAGAAATGATCATATTATTATAAAAGTAGACGAACTACTTACAAGTTAAATTTAGTTAAGCTCATTTTAGTCAAGTTATAGATTTATATGCTTTTATTGGCTTAGCATGTCTTCGTCTACTTTTAAAGAAAAGTAGACGGTCTCTCCAAAGACTTTCTGATTGATAAAAGGTGACCACTATAATATATTTTATAACATATGCCCTTATTAGCAATGTTATCTAAAATATAATAATATGAGTAAGATTAACTTTAAAAACCCTATTGTACCCCTAACTTGCTTCCTTGGTCATCTCATCAACAATTTGGTTACCATTGTCCTCCAGTGAATCACGTTTGCTTGGTTAAGTATTGTGAAAAGTAATGTTAAACACATCTAACTATTAAGATTTTAAGTTCTTCAATTATATATTCCATAACGAGTTGATATCAAACTACCACATCAATAAACACCTAAGTCAAAATATAGTGAAATGACAAGGCGAAAAATACAACAGTGTTAAAATTCAGATAGAGAGTTTTGTCGCCTTAGTGGTCCTACCCGACTCGAATCCGGACTAAACTGGATGGTGAAAACCAAAAAAAATTATAACTTAAAATTAGACGGGTTATAGTGGTCACCGCATAACTTAAAGTGGTCACCTTATAATCGTGTTAACAAGAAGTGACAACTTTAAACCTTATATGACCAATATTAGCTCAATAATGACCACGTCCAATTTTAAGTTAAAATTAAACCGCCTTTCTAAAAAAATTGTGTTCTTTTCGATGCCGAAAAATACCAATAAATTAAGAAAAGAACCAATTCAAGTGGTTATAACTCTATTAACTCAATCATGAGATCGAAGTTTCGACTCCTATCAGCGATTTTATGCACACATTTTCTACCCTAAAAACTATAAAATCAATATATTGAATGAATGGACAAGAAATTTTAACGGGGGAGTGGATTGGGCCATAACCTAACACCAATCATGACAAATCATAAGCAGAAAATGTCAATTAAACAATCCATAAAAAAGAATATTATTACAATGACCTTACCCAAAAATTCTTCACCTTAAAATAAAATAAAAAGGAAAAAAAGAGAGATGCCATTAACATCCTCTACAACTCTCTTAGCGTATGGTTGCCGCTATCGTACGCCTCATTTCTATAAACAACACTTGATATTCTTCACTTCCTCTTTCTTCAACTTCTTGCCACGCAACCCTCCTCTCCTTCTGCCACGTGTCCTCACTTTCTCTCTCTTCAAATCCTGCTCTTCTCCTCCCTCTAACAACACTCTTTTGCTAAGAATGGAGGTTTGTTTCTTTGATCAAATTCTTACCTTTTTATGTGTTTTGTTTGGTTTTTGTGTAGTTTGGGTGATTTCTGAGGTGGGTTTTGATGGGTTTTTGCTGGTTTTGTGTGGTTACAGAGAAAGGTGTTGTCTTTGGTCATACTTGTATTTGTTTCGAGCTTTTTCATGGTAATTTATTTGTTGGTTTATTTGTAGTTTGATGATTGTGTTGGACAAATGTGAGTTTTGTTGTTTAGTAATGGAAATGTTGCCAACTTTGATGAATTGATGTTAATTCTTCAATATTGTTAGAATGGAAAGTCTTGGGAGAGACCGGCTTTTTATCATAAAAGTAGACGGAGCCATGCTGGTACTCACGGCGAAGTTGTGAATGTATTAAGGATGTTTTTGTTAGACCCTATGATCAAAAAGGCAATTAAAATTATCAAAAAAAAGGCAAGGGTCCACGATGAGGCGAAAAAACCAGTACAAGGGGGATAGGGATTCGAATGTGGAACTTACCTCAGTTTTAATGACTAGGTTATGTCCTTGTTGGCGCGATTGTTATGCATAGATGTGTTGGTATGCGTTAAATGAGATTATGATAAACAAAATGGAAGTGTTCTCGGCTGTTTATAGGGTTTGATCATCAGTTGAAGTTTAGGTTGCTATTTAATAGCTATTGCTTAAAGATATAACATTTGTTATCAAATGGGGTAGTTGTTGAGGCTCACTCTCTGCTGGATTTTTGGTCTAGTAATAACAGATTAAGGCCTTTCAATTAAAACTCGATTAACTAGAATAAACTGATTTTCCGGAAAGGAACCAAAAGGCACTGAAACTGCTAAAATGAATGGAACATAGCTAAAATTCATGTGAGGAGGTCACGGCCTGCTTATGATCATTTCAGATTAAAAAAGGTACCCTAGGGACAAGGAACTGAACGTAGCTGAAAATCATGTGAGGACAACACGGCGTCCCTATGATCATTTTAGATTGAAAGTTAGCATAGTAGGCCTACACGTTCTGTCATTTCCTGCCAAGCTGCTCAAAAAGCTTTGCACATATCTGTGCAATATTGCCATTTTCTTGGTGAATAGATGTTACCTTTGTCATATTCAGGGTACCGCACTCATGTTTGGGTTAGCATTAGAGTCTGGTATAGATTGAACTCTGCGTGCTGCAAGTTAAAAGATGGATTGAACTCTGGTAAGCATTGGCCGGAGAATGAGGAGGTGTAGTCTTGCTGCAATTTTTCCCTTCTGGTCTCAAAGATATTCCAGATTTCTTTTTTACTCTACCAAGTCTTACGAGCTTATTTTTAAGCAAACGAAGCTTGATGTTTCTGTTAGGATGCTGTCTTCTTAAGTAAAAAATGATGTTCTCTTAGGTCCTTGGGTGTTTTGCTTCTCAAGTCTCAAGGGAAGAGATGAAAATTTTCTACTATTGACATTGGTGTAGTTGGTGCTTGAGTCATGCATTGCCATGTCATTTTCTCATTGGAATCGATTTTTCGGGCATGAGATCAGGATATTGAGGGTACAGACTGTAAAAGTACATGTATATGTTGCAAGATTGTCGGTATGTGGAGCTGGCAACTGAATTGCCTGCTTTTGAAAATCAGTGAAGAGTGCTCTTTTCTAGGTACTAGGTAATCTTGTGGTATTTCAATTCTGCAAACTGGCAGACTGTTAGGCTTTCTCTTGAAAGTTTCTTTGAAATCGGATGAGAACTTTTGTTGTGTGTGAATATGTAATTTAATCTTCTTAATTTCTCTGAATTTGGCGTGAGTGAATGCATTTGATATGTGGGATATTGTGTGTTCTTAAATGCAGAAATACTTTTCACGAGGGGGTGCTGTTAGGAACACAAACAAATATATGGTGGACCAATTGCAACGTTATGGAGTAATCGAGTCCAAGAAGGTCGCTGATGTAATGGAGGTAATTGATAGGGAGTTGTTTGTACCTGATGGAACCCCAGCTTATGAGGACTGCCCCATGCCAATTGGTCATAATGCGACCATATCAGCTCCTCACATGCATGCGATGTGCCTTGAACTTTTAAAGGAGAACCTGCAGCCTAACATGCATGCTTTAGACGTTGGTTCAGGTGATTCCTCTGCAGCCAATTTTGGAGTCCCTTTTAATGGTTTGACATTATCTGATGGAGCGACATTGTTGAGTTTATCACAGCATTAGTTATACTTTTCAGTTGTTTTTTTTTTAATAAAAAAATAAAAAATAAAAAAAATGAAAAGAACGATTTTGAGCCATATTTTCTGTTCATCACTCTTGTTACAATGCTCCAGTAATTTTAAGCCATATTTTCTGCTATTATATGCAGACATGGCTCACATATTACTTCTTGCTTGCAGGTACTGGATATTTGACTGCATGTTTTGCAACAATGATTGGATCTCAAGGGCGTGTTGTCGGTATAGAACACATACCTGAACTGGTCACTTGGTCAATTGAAAATATTAAGAAAAGTGCAGCTGCCAAGTTTCTTGAAGAAGGGTCCTTGTCCATTCATGTTGGTGGTAAGACTCCTAGCTTAGATATCCTTCTGAGTATTCTGCTGCTCCTATGTTATCTATACTGCGTACATATAGTTCATGAATTTCACTAATATGTTGGTGTATTTTGTCATTCTTGCATAATTGCAAATTGCCTTACGAGAGTGGTGCCACCATAAAGGTTTTTTTGTAGTAGAGGTTTAGTGTTCCTTAAACTTTGATCATTTTTTTGACATTTGATTGCAGACGGAAGGCTAGGATGGCCGGATGCTGCTCCTTATGATGCTATTCATGTTGGGGCTGCGGCACCAGAAATTCCTAAAGCATTAATTGACCAGCTGAAGCCTGGTGGTCGATTGGTAATTCCAGTGGGGACTTACTTCCAGGACTTGAAGGTGGTAGACAAAAATCAGGATGGATCTCTCAGTATTAGAACCGAAACTTCTGTGAGATATGTTCCACTGACTAGCCGTGAGGAGCAACTGCGAGGCTAAATGAGCTTAACTGGTGTCTAACTTTATGGTGCAGTTCTTGCTGTTGATCTTGTATACAAGTGTGCTTCATGTTTATAATTGCTCTTGTCCTTCTACCTTCAACCCGTTGTCTTTCCCAGAAGACATCAGCTGCGAAATCTAGTGTGTATTGTCAGCCTCTTGCTTGTAAATATTGATGCTGCTTTTCTGTGTACTTTTGCGGCTCATCATGTTATCAACTGTAAGCATTTTGGCCGCTTGGTCGGCTGGTTGAACTACTAGTACATTACTGTATTGTAAGGAGTCCGCTTTATGTAAACTGATGCCTTTTCCTCTTAACAAGTTAGTTATTTAAGCTCAACTTTAGTTTCAGTGCGAATGAAGTCCATTGTAAACAGCCGATGGGTTAACCTGGCCTTGGTCTAAGATTACTGATTTGCTGAGGTCTTTTCACACCACGAGTCTGTGATCCCATTCTAATTGCTATGTAATGAATAATCTTTGTGGGGAAGGCAAGAAACATGCTGTCTTACTTGTTTTGAAATCTTTTTCCCTGTTTAAAAAGTACTGGGTGTTCAATGCTCCAAAGGTCATTCTTCATTGAGCTTTACATACACTTCTTGTCACAGAATTTACACAAATTATTAAAGAAGACCGTCTTCTTTTATTATATAAGTAGACCAACTCTTTATTAGGTAAATTCTCCTAAGCTCCTTATAAGCACATATTAGTTGTAGATTTATATGCCTTTATTGGGCCAACATGGCTTGATCTACTTTTATAATAAAAGTAGACGGTCTCTCACAAGACTAGCTGGAGAATTTAAGATGATTACAGTTTCGTTAAGAACTTAAAAATGCCATTCAGATAGCATATTTTGCACTTCTAATGGGCGAAATTCCCCATGCAACAAATTTTTCATAATCAAGTGCTGAAAGTTTTCCCAAATTACAAAGGTTATGCCAATGCAGGTAAACCTGGCCAGTGCGAACTTCCTCCTTTGAGCATAATGTACGGAGTATAAATTAGAATAATCCCAGTACCAGAAAGGCAAACAATAAAGACCTGCCTTCAGCAAGGAAAAGGAAATGACGGATAGGCAAAGGCTTAAGGATACAGGGAATGAGGGAACCTCCCCCTTCCCCGTTTTAGCCTTCAAAAAAAAGGATACAGGGAACCTCATAAAAGCTGCAGTACAGCTAAAGACATAGCGGTTCCGACTCCAAAACTCTACTTTTGCTATATAATGATGGGGACAAATCATGCTATCATTACTTGTTGCATAATACGTAGTACACATTAAGGAGATTGTCGAGCAGAACGCTTGGTTGTAGACAGTACATTTAGAATAGGACAGCAGTAAGATTTCAAAAGAATTTTCACTCAACTTACATACATATTGCAATAAGAGATGATTTCGTATAATAATCACTGCATTCATCACATGAACTAACTAAAATCACAACATTTGCTGGAACTGCCGGGTGCCAAAACATAAGCTACAGATAGTCTCAACAAAAAGAGGTAAAAAGAAACACAACTGATACTATGAACCAGCAGTCGTATGCTTGTGGGGCAATCAAAAAGCACGTCTTGGTCTATCTTCAGCAACATTTACCCTGATGGCCCTTCCTTCCAATGTCTGACAAAAGAAACATTCAAGTAAGAGAAGTTCCACCAGGCCACAATTGAATTCATGTAGATGGAGAAAATTGGCACAAGGCCACAGTTATACACATGCACAAGGCATTTATTTGCTGAGTGCCTGAGTCTGATTGCCTATATCCCAAACTTCCAGAACATTAACATAACTATAGAAATTAAACATACCTGTCCATCAAGAGCAGCAATCGCATCGTTCATCTCTGTCTCAGAGGCCATAGTGACAAAGCCGAAGCCACGCGAACGGCCAGTCTCTCTGTCAGAGACTACGCGGGCACTGAGAACTTTCCCATGTTCGCTGAAAACTTGCTCAAGGCGACCATTGTCCACATCCCAAGGAAGGTTACCGACATAGATTCTGAAAGAAGGTTCATACTCCCTAGGAGGCCTCTCTGGCCGTGCTCCCCTTGGAGCAGCCTTGTTTACAGTTAAGAGCCTTCCATTCAAGTCCTATTTTAAAGACAAATCAAAGCAGATTTGTCAATTTATTCGAAACCCTCAAATCATGCATTGCCAAACATAGACAAATAGCACATGCACTTATGTCTTTACTCCATCATCGTTAGATGTTAACAAGTTCAAGTCTTCTTTATTTCCTAGAATAAGGCAAAGCTTCAGAAGGTGATATTAACATTCTTATGATGCACTAAAAGGCCCAAATTATATTGCGCAGCCAAACAATGAACAAAATTAAAACCGCTTCACATGGTTCACATGCAGTTTATAAATCAAAAATGATGTAACAGATAGGTCAAAATGCCTCTCCAGCAGTTACATGACATCTCAAGGCATTGTTCCTTGAAATTTTCAGTAGCACCCTCGCCCTGGAACACCACCACACCAACACAAAATCGGGCTCCCCCAATAGCTGAAAACAGCTTGAAGTCAGAAAAAGTCCACAAGCCAAAGCATCTCACAATGGTTATCTTTCAATACCGTCCAGCTTCATGCAATAAGCATCTAACAATAGGGAAGGCTAGCCAGCACCAGAAGGATGAAAATCTACATACACAATCTCTAACATCACCAACAAAGCTCCACTTATGAAAGTATAGACATGCCCCATTAGAAGGATGCCTTGTCCAATTAGATGACAATTGAAGCAAAAAAAAAAAAAAAAGGAAACTATATTATCTCCAAGACTTTTGATCGATTTGCAGCCTTCCAAAGCTAATTCTCCTTTTCAGCCTAACACTGGTAAGTACCTCAGTAATTCAGTACCGGCATACGATATGTAACTATTAACAATATATCCAGTCCAATCCTGTTTCGACACAAAGAGTATCATCAGAATGAACGTAGCATTTGATATGTTAAGTCACAAAACATTATCACGACGACACATGGTTCAATCCTGCATGCACTACACAACTAGCACCATCACTAATAACAATAACAATAGTCTTCTAACACTATGCATTAAATTTCAAAACACAAGAACATCAACAACCACAACAATACCACCAACGTACTCAGAAAACATAGATATGTCAATTAGAAAAAAACCTTAACAACACAACAGTAAAAGAATAGTATTCATAAAATTAAGCACCAAACTAATACTATTAGTAGATATACTCACATATCTGCTGAACATTTCCACAGCCCTGTCAGCTTCTTCAACTGTACTCATGGTCACAAACCCAAACCCTCGACTCCTGTCACTCTCCCTGTTGTAGATAACCTACAAAAACACAAGTCTCAAACTTTATCAACCAAAATCAAACAAGTATAGACCTTCATACACAAAAAGCCCAAAATTATACATCTCTACGAATATAGCGCGCAAAGTATACAACTTCAACAACGAAACCCATCAAGAACAACCAGCTTGCACACAAAACTTACATTAACTAAAAAAAACTCGTTACCTCGGAAAGTTTCTATCTTAAACAAAATTTTGACAACAACAACAGTCCATAATAATATAAAACTAAACCCAATATATACTACTACAAACAATACAAACTCAGAAAGCATACATCTTTATAAACAAACCCCATCAAGGCTCAAGCATACGAATTGAAACACAAAAACCCATCAAGATTAACAAAAATCTAAACAAAAATGCAATAACAATTCACACTAAGAAACTTAGTAAACAAAAGAAAGTATACATCTTCATATACAAAACCCAGCAAGATTATACAGTTTCATAAACAAAATCCCACCAAGTATAAGCATTATCAACAAAAAAAAAAAAAAACCACCAGAGCTCACAAAATTGCTAACAGTAAATACAAAAGCAATTCAAATAACAAACTTGAAACCCTACATATGCCACAAACAATAAAAACCCATATAGTATTCATCTTTACAAACAAAACCCCTTCAAAATTCACAAACTTTATCAACAAAGACGCACAATTAATCACAAATAAACAACTCTATACCTCAGCAAACACATACAATATACATCATTTCAAACAAAACCCCATCAGAATTCACAAACTTTAGCAACAAAAATGCAACAATTAATCACACATAAACAACCCAATACCTCAGTAAACAAGTAAACATCATTTCAAACTAAACCCCATCAAAATCAACCACCTTTATCAACAAAAGAGAAAACAATTATGCAACCAAAAGAAAAGGCAATACCTTAGCAAATAGGTCTACATCATTTCAAACAAAATCCATCATGTTTAACAAAATTAACTAACAAAAAATGCAATATTAAAGAATGCCCAATACCTCAACTATCTCAACAACACCAGCCCCATCAAAATTCACACAATTTATCACAACTAAACAACCTCAACACCTCAGCAAAAGAAGTAAACACCATTTCAAGCAAATCCCATCAAAATTCTCCAACTTTATCAACAAAAATGAAAACAACTATGCAATATAAAAGAAAGGGCGATACCTCCGCAAATAGGTCTACATCATTTCAAACAAAATCCACAAAATTTATGACAACTAAACAACCCAATACCTCATCAACAGAAGTACACATCATTACAAACAAAACCCATGAAAATTATCCAACTTTATGAACAAAAATGAAAGCACTTATGCAAAAGAAAGAAAGGGCAACAGTACTTCAGCAAAGTAAAAAACCCAAAACATCAGCAAAAGAAGTACACATCATTTCAAGCAAAACCCATCAAAATTAACCAATTTACAAAAATTGCAAATTAAAAAGAGGGCAATAGTACCTCAGCAATCTCAACAACACCAGCAGCATCAAACATCTGAGCCAACTTGGTAGAATCAACATCATAAGGCAAGTTCCCCACAAACAGTTTGGCATCCTCGGGCGGGTCCGAAAACCCCCCTGCTTCACTCACCACCACCTCACCCCCAAACTCACCCACTTGCCCCTCCTCACTCTCAAACCCAAACCCAACTCCACTTTCTTCTTCCTGCTCAACAGCAACAGAGCCACCCTCCTGGTCCCACTCTGAGGCCTGCGCCACGCAGGAGACGGCGAATGAAGCGGGTTTTCGGAGGGATAGGGAGAGGGAGAGGGATAGGGGGAGTGAAAGAGGGGGTTTTTTGAAGTGGAGGGATTTAGGGGTGAAGAGGGAGGGTGTGTGGAGGGATGTTATGGAGATTGAGAGGGTTTTAAGGAAGGGGTTTGTTGCTGTTGTTGTTGATGATGTTGCCATTGTTGTTGAGGTGAAAGGTGAAGAGGAAAGGGAGGGTTTAAGGCTCAAGGAGATAAGGGGATAATAGTGACTAGTGAGTGAGAGAGGAGGCAAAGAGGAAGGAAGTGATGAGTAGGGAGTAGAATAGTAGATAGTGTTTTATGTTAACAGAACACAACTACACAAGTACACAACACAACACAACTGAACAGGTCAGCAACTGGAACTAAACTAAACTAAACTAAACTTAAGTGTTGCAGCTTCCATTTACCTTTGCTAACTAACTAAACTAAACTAAACTAAACTAAACTGAACTGAAGTGTTCTAGCTTCAATTTACTTTTGCTAAATAACTAGAAGTCAAGGGAGATTAATTTTTATATTGCGCACTCCTTACATGATGCATGATGCACCCTATTCATCATTAGAATAATAAATATGTAAATTAATGTAGTTTATATATTTATCAACTTTAATATGCATAATATAATATACAAATTCGCCCACCATATAGTTAATATTCACCAAGTATTATAAAATACATATTCACCAATTATAGTGTATATATTCACCTAATGCATTGCTCATATTTACTGAACGTATTGCACATATTCATCCATATTTGATTCGGTGCATGATGTATCATGCAAGAGGTGCACTATATAATTTGCGAAGGGAGATTGTACCATAATCTTGATATTATAAAAGAACTAGCTTAAGAGTTTAAAGTTTTCTTACCATGAACACGAAAGTTGGGGATTCGATTTATATTAGCGATTTTGTGCACCAAAAAAAAAAAAAAAACTTGATATTATGGAGGCAAATAACTAGAAATCAAGAAAATTCCCTCATTATCCAACTTTTTTATGTTAGTTAGACTAGTTTACCCACTCTTGTCATGTATATGCCCTCATATTGAATGGACTCTTCCAATAAGAGCGATTGGAGAATAGTTTCTTTCTATTGGGGTGGTTTGGATGGTTCAAATGGAGTTTATGATGGGGGAGTTTGGAGGGATTTAATTTAGGTGGGGTAAAATAGTTATGGTGATTGGTAAATTACATAATAGAAAAATCGTTTTAACTAAAGAGCAATATGGTTTTACTAGACGTGTTTGCTATAGAAGAGAGAGAAAACTTTAAAGAAGAGATTTCTTGTCTACATCTCATTTCGCCGAAATATGTTGTATATGTATTAATGGTGTCTCCACATATAGTGAAAAACTGCTACTCTGTCTATTGGATTAGCTAACACAATGTTAGTGATTCACGTCAGTTTTTTTTTTTTTGTTTTGTTTACAAAGCTTTTGTACAAACACAATTTAACTTACATTTACTTATTTGTAGTATAAAATAATTTTGGTGTGGACGAGTTAAATACTGTAGGTGTTGAATAGCACATAAAAGTGTTCACTTTGGGCTGCATTCGTTTGAGTTCAAGTCAATTTAGATATACTAAATTCAGTTTATTTTTGTTTTAGAAGTTTTATTTAAAAAGAAGAGGACCTAACTAGATTCATCACATCTTTTTCCACTTTCAATTTAATGCCCCCAAAAGCCATAAGAAAAAGCTTAATGCAGATTTCTCATCCTTGTACAATGCTTGTTCAGTCGTATTTCATATACTTCTACACTTTTTACCCAAGTAAGAAAAGAATGGGACTACGTGAGGACATTGTCTGTTATTATGTAACACAAACAAACTTAAACCAAAACGATAGCTATGCTCAACTAAATATTACACCAAATAGGCCATAGTGCTGGGAGTGCTCACACAGAAATACTTTTTTGTACAGACAGAGAGAGTGACAGATACAACAATGGAATGCTCCTGCAACAAATCGTTTAATTTCCAGGCAAACATCTTGTCTCAGAAGACAAATTCAATGTTTTTAAGTTGGCACCCTCCTTCAAGCATTGTGGTCAATAATCCATCTTCTGGAGTATATGTGAATTCTTGTGTCGTTGTGTCAACAGTACAGTTCCTTGGTTTTGTGCTTGAATAAGCTCCAAACCGGCCGCAACCCCGCCCTCTTACTTTCAGAATGCAATCAGTTGGGCTTATTGCTGAATCCAAAGCTTCCACAGCACCTCCAGAATTGTACATGCCAAGTAATCCAATTGGAGCAAAAGAGACTGCTTCATCAAATACCTAGGGGAGAACTTATATGTTGTTAGGCCAAAAGCAACAAAAACTGGATATCCGAAAAAATAAGGAAGAAGGGTTGCAGATTACTAACTCTGATAGGACAGATTGTATATAATTCACATGTTAGGGTTGCCAACGACAATTCGACTTTTCCGGTCTTTGGGACATTGGTAAGGGATCCTGCAATGTAGAAGGTGATGGTTGGTCATTCACCAATCACTAATTCAAAACCATTTAGAGAACATCATAAACTAGAGCTTTCGGCGGACTTCACCAGAATTGAATGCATATACAGCACAATCTCCCTGCCACTTATCACCTGCAACTTCTTCGAGATATTCAACATCTGTTGGACTCACTTTTCCAGAGAGGACTAGAGAGTTCTGTCTCAATGGCCAATCCCCAGCTCCTTGGCAGTTAAAGACTCCAATAACTCCAGATAAGTTATTGAGGTTCCATATCTTCAAAACACTACCAACACCAATCACACGAATGCAAGTTAGAGAATCATAATTAATAGTCTAATTTTAGTAGTTTATAGAGTAGGGAAGAATTTTTGTACCTTTTCCCATCCATGACAACATCCTTGAATAAACAGTCTCGGGTAGGTCGACCAGCATACTTAGCTCTCAGAACTGAACCATCAGGTAATACGAGTCTCCTCAGAATCTCAAAATCATGATTGCCAGGCACGTCACTGTAGTTACGTAACCAATCAATTTTATTCCAGGTCATTCCACAAGAATCAAGATCCTTATGAAAGAAAAGAAATTGATCTATAAAGTAAAAGGTAATAAATCTCAGGGTTTCACCTGACATATACAGCACAGCCACCAATTGCTCGGCAAGGAGCGTGGAAGTTTGCTGTAACATGACTGCTCTACAAATTGAAAACAACAGAGAATTAAAATTTTCTTCTCGGCAGACATTACATTTCTGAGTAGCTTTCATGAGGTTGAAGCTACAGCAATGATTTTTCTTGACAGGAGAAGCATGTAGCTCTAGCCAGATAACGAATTCCGCTATCAAATTATAAAAGTTTGTTCAGCTATTGCTATTTCAGACTTCTTGTTACAGTTCTTTGCTTTTCAACTTGGATTTTAACCCTTGTTTACGGAGGTCTTTGTAAGTCTGCAAATAAGTTCTAGCGTGCAAGAGAAGTATCTTAACACACACATCAGAAACGAACATCATATTCTGAAAGATTCTTACTTGGAACATGTCCCAGTCAGGCACCACTAACTCTCCAAGAAGGAGACTGTTAAATGACACAGTGGCAATGTGCAGTGTCTGACTTAATGGATGATCAGGCATAAAATCCTCTGATGCTCTAATAACCGCACCCGTCTGTGAACTGACAATAAAATATTCAATCAGAAGTCATCTCAATCTTCATCGGCCAGAGCTTTTCACTGCAATGGAGTATACAGCTCACCTGAATATGGAGTCGGTGTTATGACTCATGGAGCAAATGAGGTTATTGTTTTTGAAATTCCTTGCGACAGATTCCTCAACTGCTCTCTGGTGGAGAGCAGTCATATGGACCCGACCACCATAGCCAGAACAGATGATCTCTAATACATTCTGAATATCCACCTTGACACCATCAACATAAACACTTGCAAGGTAACTGTGGTAGTCATTATAAAAATCACTGATCTTCTCAGGATCAATGACCCCAATTCCATACTTTTCCATGCCGTCCAAGGCAATGTCTTTAAAGTTCCCCACATCACCAGGAGATAGAACAGGATACACAAGCTTGGGATTGTATTTCTTCAGTGCTTCTGATGACGGCAAGAAACCTCCCCAGCATCCAAGAAGAGCATGCCACACATAAACGGATCTGCATATCAAAAGATCTATGGTTTACTCCTGTTGTGGCATAATGTAAAAAATGAAGACATGCCAAAAGCAAATGCATAGAGATTTACTTTAGCCCATATTTCTGTTTTATAAATTTGATGAACTCTGGAAACGTGGTGTACTCTTCAGAGTTCAGGTGCTGGAATTTGCCATTCTCCTTAATGTCCCTCAGCCTTCTGGCAAATCTGTGGAATAGTAATACAGACGATGATGTCCCTAGCATAGGTTCAAGCAAAACATAATTATCATAGATTGTGAGTAACTTACTGTATCAATTCACTTTGTTCTTCGAAATCATCAAAAGTATCCTGCCATCCTTCATCAATAATTAAGAACCTTGGCGTACAACCTCCCTGGGCAAAACTGTATCTCAGAGAAAGGATTACGTGTTGTCAGATGAATTGCATTTTTACTAATGACTGATTAATGCAGTCGGAGCGAGCACCCATGACTAAAGCTGAAAGGATTTCCTAAACCAGATATAATTAGTTCATATGGACCTTATAACTGCGATTCTTGGAACTGATACATCTTGCCTCATATGAAAATGACTTAGACAGAAATTTTATTACCTTTCAAGACCCTCTCTGATTCCTTCTGGATCGACATCGTGATGGAGAGCATCCCAAGTGCACCATCCAAACCAGTCTAAATGCTCAGGCATCTGCCAGCAACAGACCTCATAGCAATCAAAACTCAAGATTGCGTTCCATTTGAAACAAACAGATACAGAACTCAAGAGTTTCTTTACCTTCTTATTTTCTACAGGACTAAATGTACCTTTGTACGCCGCAAGCATCCTGCACGAACACAGAAGATAGTATTCTTACCTTCAATTAGGAGACAGGAATATAAATATACTATGCTATGTTTGGTAAAATATATCTTGGAAGACATACTTGACAGAATTCTTCATTAGCTCATACGGGTTATCCCCTGAATTTATGAAAACTGATTCAGACAGTTTGGAGGTCGTAACATCAGGATCTCCTGAATCAATATTCAGAAACACTATTATATTACCAAGATCAGATTGGGAGTTTCAAGATATATAGCAAGAACGAGGAACTAACCACTTTCGACACAAACTTGGAGATCATCTGTAGAAGTTCCCTGTAAACTTGCTCTGAAAGATCCCTCTAAAATAGGCAACACCAAAATGTAGTCAGTCGAAAGTTCAGAAGCTTCATCTACGAGCCCACATTCATCTTTAGCTTTGATGAGCAGCATTTGTGTTTCTAGTCGTACATCACGTCCTGAATTTCCAAATCTAGGTATCATCCACCATATCTTATATCTAAAGATTGATAAAAAGCTGAATTGCCTGCAATACCCATTGGTAGTTTTTTTAAAGGATTAGCTCAGTGAAGACACCAAGTCAGTTTGTCGGCTATAACATCAGAAAAACGCTCCCCCCCCCCCCCCCCCCC
>CAAKMY010051449.1:0-10033 GCA_901111285.1 Corrigiola litoralis | reverse complement strand
AAGCTAAACTTTCATCAAAAAAAAATAATCAAGCACATCCCTCCTCCGTATTATCCGCTTCATTAACACACTTTTTAAACTAAAAAGACTCCCATGATTATTGCATAATACTCGTGTCGTATCTAATTGAAGTGATTTTTCCTTTCGATGGCATGTAAAACTACTAAAAAGTTCTCAAAATACAGAATCAATCTAAATAACAATCAAACAATGTAACTAACTGATCCAGCTCCATGGATTAGATGCTCCACTTACGGCAAGATCATCCGTCGTTCCACCCCTTTGTCCAAAAGCCGATCCCGACTTAATGGAAATAATGAGATCATCCCATTTCAGTG
Source organism: Corrigiola litoralis (assembly GCA_901111285.1). Taxonomy (NCBI): domain Eukaryota; kingdom Viridiplantae; phylum Streptophyta; class Magnoliopsida; order Caryophyllales; family Caryophyllaceae; genus Corrigiola; species Corrigiola litoralis. The sequence continues at coordinate 9,695 of CAAKMY010051449.1, read as the reverse complement.
TGAAGCAAGCTACTCCAGAGCTCTATTGGAATCATAAAACGCATGATGAGGTTAAGGAATGGATAGAGATGTTTGATGTTGACTCCATTCCCACAAACGAGAAAAATGAATAATCTTTTCAAGTGTAAAAGGTACTTCCAACTCATTTCTCCTTGGGTGATGATGGCAATGTGAGTCGAGTTCAGCAATTTATTCCCCAAATCAAACAATGTTACAAGTCGAATTCAAGTCCTACCTAAAATCACAGCTTCAATATATATGCCCTCATAATAGTAAAAACAACATAAATGAAGAGGATCCCACCATGATGGTGATACCAGTATGCAATTTTGTTTATCCCTCCCTTTTTCTCATCTTTCACTCTATGACTGTATGTGATCTTATACGCGCAAACCGTAAACCGAGACACAACAGATATTCCCTCCGTCCAGACCATTTGCACCATTTATTGTTAATACACATCAATGTGATACTTTGATCATTAATAACACGTGGTATAAGATTCAAAAAGTCATTATGATTGTAATATGATCTTAAGTGCAAAAATCGGAGAGCATAAATCTTTGATATTTGAAGCATCAAGACGTCACTGTGCTCCCAGAGAATCTAGCATCCTCCTGGTAGGAAGTCAAGTATTGTGGCTGATACGCGAATATATGAGATTTATTAACCAGAAAAACCAACACTAATGAAACAATGAGTAACAAGCCTTCGTTAAAAACTAAATCTACTTGCGAAGTTTTCCCTCAAGTTGTATTCTCTTCCAATGTACTCCTACATCCACTAAATTATAAATGAAGAGAAAGTGTACAATTTGGCTTCAAAAGGCAAAACAGTGACATTTTATGATGCCATAGGAACTCTTGTTGAACGAAATATAATGCATTTTTCAAATCGTTGTTTAGGTTAGAGTCAAGACAAGATAGCAAATGATTTACTCATCATTCTATTCCATAAAACTACTTGGAGAAATAAAAAGAAGCAGGATCATAAACTTGTACAAGATACTATTTGGGTAGACCAGATATAACTAGTAATTTGTTGTCTAAAATTAAATGGTCCAATAGTCGGATCTAGAGACATCAAAGGAGGCTGAACAAAAGCACGTACATCATCATATGATACCTAAACTTCCTGTTTGCTTTATGTTCTACCGCAATCAAGGATGAAAATTTCAATCAAATGTATGAAGCATGGCTGAGTGGCTGACCATCCGGATCACCGGAATGTCCTACAGACATCAAAGGAGCTCAACAAAAGCAACAAAAAAGAAACTAACATAACATTAGTTGCAAATAGAAAACTCAAAGAATATATTCATTTGTAAGTGTGCATATTTTATTGTTTGGGAAAGCATGGTTTAAATCTACCACATCGAAGGACGTGCAGGTCAAATAAAAAAGGAAATCAAAAGTTTTGATTACATACAAAAAAAAAGTGTAAAGGCTCTTTTCATTTTTATTTTATTTACTTTTTCATGAAATCTTCTTAAAATAGGCGTAGATAAGGTACACTTCGTTTATTTTTTGAAACCTTTTTTATTTTATTTATTTTAATCCTTTTTCATCTTTTATATATTTTCTTATAAAAATAAAAGTAAAGAAGAAATCGATAAACCCTAGATATCAACTAATTTAACTACGGCGTAAAAGGTCTTCATCCTCACATGGTTTAGTTCCGTAATTTATTTTTTTGCGGTATATTGAGCAGCCAATGCAAGGAGGATATGAGAATTCAAACCTGGGACAACTCTAGACAAGTTGAATTTTCAATCATTGGATCAATCTTACTCCTCTTAGCTTCCGTATACATAATTACGGCATAGACCCTTCATTTCACAAAATTTTTATCTACTCAGAAGTCTCAGATCTCTCCTCACATACAATTGGCAATACACTAGGGACGGTGCTAAGTTCACTGTTTTTTTTTTTTTTTGTTTTTTGTTTTTTGAAGCAAGGGAGTCCATTGTTGTTTGTGGCTCTCTTGAAAAAAAAAATTGAACTCAATAGTGGGAAGAGAATGGAACCATTGAAAGAGTCCCACGTGCAAGGGGAACCATGTTCCGAGAGCAAATTCGGCAAAACCCAAGATTCCAATAAAATATAATCCCTGTTCTTAAGAAGGATCCACTTTATGATTATTGACTACGTATGATAGGAGAGATGCTACAGTATGGCCCAACCGCCCAAGGGAATAAAAACTGTACCATTTTCTTGTTTCCAAAACACTCATTGTTGTCTTCCGGAGCTTAATGATTTGGGAAAAAGAAGCCTCACACAAAAACAAATAGGATAAGAAATTGAAACGCAACTTATAGCAAGACATGATAGCAATTTTAACCATGTTTGGGTGGGAAACTTGAAAAGCACAATATGGACATGTCTAGATGGAACTACACTAGGTGAAAGACCATTGTGAGGATAAAAAGTAAAGAAAAATTACACTTTCCACAACCAAGAAAAGAGAAATAAATAGCATATGGATGTCCAACTTGGTACTCCGTACTTTGTTTTTGTTTAAAAACAAGTGAAAAGATATTCTGTTTGGAAAGAAACTTGAGAATTCGATTTCTTCTAACTATTATATTTACATTTCACATATGGAAAACTACCAAAACATAATAATTGGATCTCAATCAACCACAGACCCACTTGTTCATCACTTGCATTTGCACCATTTTCCATTCCATTAAATCTTGAACACTGCTAACAGACAAAGTCACCAATATAGTGACAATGTAAATTTTTGTATGATATAACAGTTCCGTAAGCAATTATGAAGCTCACTTTTGTCAAACTCTTTTACATAGTACCATGTAACATAGTCAATGACCACAACTCAGAACAATCCATAAATGACTCATTTGAATTGATTACACTAGTATTATAAAGTATAGCCGCCCCCTTCCCAGCTTTCTCCTTTTCTATAAAGATTTTAGTTGACATTAGAGCAAAGTTAAGCACAGAGGTACAGTGATTTTAACCTCAATCACTTGATCATTATAATTAGGAGTTAGGATCAAAGTTTTGGCCCTAAAATTAACCCACCACTATTATTATTATTCTGTTATCCGGTAAAAAGTCACTTATGTAAATCTATGTTTTTTGAATATTTTATCACAGTATCAACCTAGATCCAGACCCTAACTTAGAATTTTGAAAGCCTTGTTGATTTAGCTCAGGAAAGTAATGGTCAGTTCAGTACTTCAGTGTCCCAAGAAAAGAAAACAAGCTAAGCAAATTTGATAGTCAAGTTCACTAAGTATCACTTTAGGTCAGCATATGAGTGTGGTATTAAAGTTGCGTTGCCTAAATGCTACATCACAAACAGCTCAACAAAATCAAAGACATGACCGATGATGGGTTGCTATCAACAAATCAACCTTCTCGAGTCTCATGCATGAACCACAAATATCTAACACTAAAGTTCAAGACACATTCATAATCTACTTATAAACCAACACATTATAGTGCAGAAGAATATGAATGCACAAACTGGCAAAGGTGATAAAAAAGAGTTGTGGACGAAAACAACAGCCAAAGCCTTCAGTATCTAAGCAGTGCAAAACTTGCGGCAAAACTTGAATTTCTTTGAAAAAGAATCAAAATTATATTGCTAGCATTGTCATTTAAAAGAAAACGCAACTATTAGGTTGCTTATCGGAGTTCGTTGGTGTGATTGGTTAGAGCTCTCATCCCTTACACAAGTGGTTAAATTCTCGAAGGTTACTCTTGTGAATAAAGTAACCAAATCAGGAAGGAGCACACCGATTAATTTGTCTTCCATGCCTCGAGGGAGACTGACCCTATTGTCGATGGAGATACTCCTTAATAAAAAGCAGAAAGATAAGGAAATTCAATAGGGGCCGAAGTGACTAGTGTTGGTTTTAAATAAAGTAACCAAATTAAGGAGCACACCAATTAATCTGTTTTCCATACCTCGAGGGAGACTGATCCTATTGTCGATGGAGATACTCCTTAGTAAAAAGCCGAAAGATAAGGAAATTCAGTAGGGGCCAAAGTGACTAGTCTTGGTTTTGCATCACTCATTAACTGATGTCTAATAAATCCTATAGATAATAGAAACAATAAAGGGGTGATAAGCAGGAAATAATGTGACACAGAGAAGTGGTGATTTTCTCCTTTAACCAAATGATGTCTCTTTTTTTTCTACGATTTGTTCCTTGGCAAAGCAGTGGGATTATTAGGTATAGAGAACTTTACTTTATGTAATTTTAGATACCTTAAAGGTGGGGATGATAAGGGTGATGAAATCTCACATCATTACTTTTTCCTCTTTTGAGTTTGATGCTAAATCAGAGCTAGGAAAATAAGGAAATAATAATGCATTAGTTGGGTGATGGTGTGAGCATGTGGCCAGCCATACTAATTGAATGGCTCACATGAATTAGAGAAAAAGCAGCATAAACTTTGATTAATGGTGAAGTATTATTAGTTAAAATGTGATCAGTGATGCAATTAGCTGGTGAAAAGGGACTGGGATCTAAATTGTCCTCAATGATTATTCTAAGGAGTGGAGGAAGGAAAATGGAAAAGGAGGTTTAGATTGAGAATGTTGTCTTTTACCAGCAAAGGACACAAATGGTAGGTGAGCAGACTCCAATAACATAAGATTAATTGGTAGACATCATTGAGACAGAGGGACAGACTATGAGAAAGGGCATCTCAGGCTCAGAGTAAGATCACAGACAAATATATCTTTTTCCTTTTGGCTTTTATTATGTTGAGGTAGGCACTTGAAATAGCACATATGCTTATGAGGAATGATAAACAATACTCTATTTCAAAAAAAAAAAAAAAAAAAAATACTCCGTACTCTACGTCTCTACTAGCTTGGGGAGACTGAAAGCAAATCATTGCTACTTCACACCTATGTTGAGTTGTTTAACTCATATACTAATTTTTATCTTTAGAAATCTATATTAACTTAGATTTGGAGGAAGATTGGTGAAAGACATAAATATCATGTCTATAGATTGAAATCTATAATATTACCATTTATTGTAAATGGGTAAAATCATGTTCACTACATGAGAACTTTTGAAATGTTCCCAGAAGTCTCAAAAAGTACAGGTTCAGTTTAGAAATTTCCGAAATTTTCCAAAACTTCCCAAAAATATAGTAAAGTTCCCATAAGTTTTCGAAAGTTCCCAAAAATTCTAATGAAATTACAATGCCTAAGTTCAGGTAATATCCGAGGATCAAACATTCAAACACCAAAAAGTTTCAGGAAGTCCCTTTTTTGGGTTTGATTTTAGGGAGTGGTCGCAAAGGAGGCAATGATCTATAGCATTGACAATCCACTGTCCATCTATGATATGATGAAATACGTTCCCAGAATTGCTTTCAGAATACATAGAGTTACTATACACAGAAGCCTGGAGGTTGGTGCATGAACACACAATATCACTAGTATGATCACCGATAAACGTTTGAGTAGGACTTGTTGGTACAAGTATGTACTAATGCTCCCAAATGCATCGGATTCACAACCACCCTACGGCTAGGGAATAAACTAGCATATATTGTTCCTAATGTTGTTGGAAGAAAATCTCCTGTCAAATCCAGGACCACATGAAAATATACAACTCACTAAGTCACAAGAGCAGCAACAACAGGACATAATTGACAAGGTAAAACTTAAACATCCCCGTGGAGCCGAGTTAGGTTTTACTCTTTTTGGAATTGCCTGTTTAATTGCTTCTCCTCTGGGGTTCATTCAAAGATGCAGATAAGTACATTTTTAGGTAGACTGTAAGGTGCTGATTTTATGTCACTGCTGGTGAATGGTGATAATGTTCTTAGTCTTGTGTTCTCAAGATTTATACGAAGTACTACTATCATGCAAGGGTTACTCGGGATACAGTAAAATGTGGTTATTGGGCTCGATTCTAAGTGAGCTATACTGTTTGGGTTATGCAGCCTGTTTTGGACAATAGGAGATTTCGGGGGTAAAGAGACAGCAGTAGGGAGTTTCTAGCCAGCAAACACACTGTGGTGGTTGTGGTTGTGGTTGTGGTGTTGGGGGCCAAGCGGTGGCAATGAGGGACGTCCAGACAAGCCCTAATGTTGGATGATAAAGCCCCTTTCACAAGTCTCGATGGGTCAAAAGTCTATCAGCTTTCAGCTACGGAAATAAGGACGGCTGTTTGCTTGATTTTTCCAATATAAAACCCAGACATTAGTTCCAAATCAAAGCGACTACGATTGACAACAATGGCCACCATCCCTCCAGCAATTGACAGTGACAGGAGTAGCCGAGTAGGAAACAGACAATAAAGAGGACCTCATAATTGCACAGTGGCAATCAAAGAGCTAGGAAAGAGATTAACAAATCAACAATTTCACATTTGGCCACCAACTGGGCAAGAGCATGGATTTCTTGCCAGCAAAACCATATTGTTGAGGGCTGTGGGGTGGTAATCAGGGTCATCTCAAGTTTCGACAGCACCAAAGATCATCAGCTTACGGGTGCATAAACAAGTGCAATCGTTAACGTTTTTAAGTGTGGAATTAACCCTTAATTCGCAAAGCAGTTACAATTGCCACCAGCAACAGGGAGTAGTAAAAAATTGAAGGAGATTGCACGGTTGCACGAAGGAGATAGTATCACTTCCCTAGTTCCGTATTTCAATGGAACATTCTAGAATGCGAAATCTAGAAACTACAGGACCTTACTTTCATTCCTAATTCCTTTAATCTGTTTACTTCCTCCTTTTTCTGCAATTTTATGCATCATAAATTGAAAAGTTGAAAACAACACACAAAAGATAAAAGAAAACAGCATAAAAAACCACTCAAGATCACATATGGAAGAAAAATATTTCCAAACCTACAAATTGCGCCACTAAAATGACAAATTACAGCATCATCATACAAGACCAACATGAGAACGCTCTCCCAAATGAGAAGGCAGTAAGAGAGGTTGTGCTTGAATCTCTGTAAATCTAAGTCATTGCTTCAGCAACAAGCCAACAACCTCTTATAAGGTAAACTCATTTTAACTTTTCCACATAAAATAAACATTGCTCCAAAATATCCTATGCTTCTCATCTTGTCAGAAACGACTACATCCTCCACTTGAAATGCGCCAAGAGTTTCCAAGCAAATTGACTACTCATCTAAATAAAGAAAAAGAACCAGCCACATAAAATAGCGGACCTCCACAATTTATCAACTATTGTAAGGTGGATACAAAAGTACCAGGTTAATAGTCAATTTTAACAACAAAAATGTGCCCATTTTATATTACCTCTATATGGCAAATGTGGAGAAATATTATCCTATGGCATCAACTTGGAAAAGAGAGTTTACATAGCAAGAGGCCCCTCCACTCATTCAATGTTCCCATATTATATTTAGAATCAGGATTACATAAAATAGAGGAGGGCCGGGACCAGCTTTAGATGAATTTCTGGTGAGCTGACCAGTAACCTGAAACAATCTCACTACTACACCCAAGAAAAGCAGACTCTCCAGGGAACTAGCAATGGGGCATAAGTTACGCCGTACTAATTTGTCTTACTGGGAAAATGATTGTGCTTATTTAAGAGCTCTGTAAAATACTTCTCATACAACTATACAAGCAACCGCCTCCTTCAAAACATTGCTAAAAGGTGGGAAATCCACAAGTCACTACTCGAGAAACATTTAAAAAACAAAGATTAAAAGCTTATTTTTCAAAGAGAATATGGGATGCAGCTTGTTGTCTAGGGGATTATTCTAAAACTGATTCTCACTACCTTTCTGGAAAGAAGAGAAGCAAATGGAGATAATAGTGTTAGTGAGGCAATTGCCGCTCCGTATGATTACGGGCGTTGAATAACCAGTACTCACATGTAAAGGAGAATCTGCAAAAGAGAAGACGGTACTTTCTGTGTTTGGTCCTACTCTTCCAAAAATTGATCAGAGATCAAATATAGAAGTAGAAAAGGGAAGGAGAAAATAATGTTATACCTAAGTCAGCTCATTTACGATATCTGATTGTCTATTCCTAGGATTCCCACAACGATAACAGTGGTTTCAGTTTAATCGTTCAGGCATCTACTTTACTCGTCTAAGTTTGTTTTCTTTGGTTTTGTAATTTTACTTTATTTTCCTTGTTTGCCTTTTGTTTTTGGAATAGAGGGATGGGGCACAGGCAGGATCACAATCACAATATTGAAATGTACTCCGTATAGATGAGCAGAGGACTCATTGAGGCTCTCTACAAAAACATAACACTAAGTTAAAAGTCTTCTTATACATGGTATGGCACTAGACTCTCGTCATAGACTACTGAATTCCGTTCAGCTTATGAGCGGATACTAGATACACTCATACACATACACCATACATCTACTCCACTTCCATTCTCGTCATATAACTGACATTAGGTCTAGGGTTTTCTCTAGGTTCCTGAAAGCACCAGCACGACTCTCTGTAGATCTTGATTCTTGCCAACAGCAAAGTAAATGGTCAAAGGAAAAAACTCAACCAAAGGTATGGTGAGAGGCTGTTGTCTAATACTAAATGAGACATATTAAGCATATGTATAGTATCTGTAAGAACATGATCCAAAACTAGAAAACTTTAATCTAAAAATATCTACGCTCAACTAACGTGACTGATTTTCAAGTTTCAAACTCCAAAACAATAATGATTTAGTTCGTCTTTCATGTTGCTTTAGAAAAGTTATCAATGCCCCTCTTAAGTTCGAACTCATAAAATTACAAATAATATCTGTAGCTCTTTACTTCAAGAAAACCAAAATGCCTGGAATGGCACTCAATCATTCATATACACAAGCTAATGTAAATTTCATTTATCTTTAGCTTCCAGAAATAATTGTGCAGATGCACCTTAAACCCACCTACAGAATCTTCCACCGTAAAGGGAATTGGCCGCACCCCACAACAAACACATCGATGTGTTTATCTTCTCTTTCGGTAAAGCACGCAGTCGTCAGTAGCATGTGAATAAGGGGTAAACGAGGTCTGCTTAAGAGCACGCATCATTTGCCTCCCCCAAACGATCTGGGGTTAAAAACCACCCTTCCCTCACAGGCTTGGACAGCCTTATACCACTCCCCCCCCCCCCCCCAAAAAAAAAAAAGAAACATCGGACAAGTGACAAATTTGGATATACACAAACCTTTGAGTTGTACTAGACGTACAATCAAGAAGCCGAAGTTGCTGCGACCCTCCGAGCAATTTATAACAAAACATTTCTTCATATACCTAGAGCAACAGTAGCCTAGATATGAAAGGAACTCATAGCAAAAAAACCTTTGTCCTAATCTAAGCACAGAACAACAAGAGTTTCACAAAGAGACTACAGGCCATCCACAAAAAACATAAATCATAATTGAACCCACATACAGAATCTTCCACCGTAAAGAAAATTGACTCCCTCCCACAACAAAAGCATAGATATCTTTATCTTCCCTTTCGATGAAGCACAGAGTTGTGAATAGCATGTGAACAAGGGAAAATGAGGAGGCGTTATGTACCTCTCCCAACTGAACTGGGTTTGAAACTCATGTACCCCTTCTCTCATAGACTTGGAGCCTTGACAGCCTTATCTCCCCCCACCCCCACCCCCACCCCCCCACTCCTCTCTCTCTCTAAAAACTGACAAATTACAACACTGGATATACACAAGCTTCTGAGTTGTACTACCAGTACAATTTAAGAA
>CAAKMY010051442.1:8345-35985 GCA_901111285.1 Corrigiola litoralis | reverse complement strand
TGAATATAAATTAATTATAAATAAATGAAGTTCATCATAAATATTTTAGAAGGAAAGAGACAATTCGGCCATGAAAGGAATAACATTAATAATAAGAAGAAGAAGAATAAACATTTACACGAAGTTAATAATAATAACAACGACAAAAAAATATGGAGTTGGAAAGGGCTGGAAGGGAATAGAAGGGGTTGGAAGGGACTGATGGAGGTTGGTTGGGGCTGAAAGAGGTTGGAAGGGATTGGAAAGGACTGGAGGAGATTGAAAGGGGCTGGAATTCATAACTTTTCATCCGAGGAGAACAGGGCCTTGCTTATGTCTTTACGGCTGGGACTCTGAAGATATTTTCGTAGTTAGGTAGCTCTGTTTGAGACAAATTATTTGCCAATAGAATTAAATGAAGGATGTTTTGCAAGCTAAAATAGTCGGTTCATTATAAAATACTCCATCCGAGGCACGATAAGATCCAATATTTGATTTCAAGGGTTAAACATTCAATTTTTGACCGTGAATTTATATTAAAAAAATAAAAATCTTCCACAAAATGGTTAAATTATTGAAAATATAATACTTTCTCCATCCCACTCAATTCTTTAAATTTGCATGTTAAACAAAAATCAAGAAAAAGAGAGAGAAATAGTATAAAGTACAAAGTACCATAGAAAAATATTATAAAGTAGAAAAATACCAAGTCACATGGGTCTAATTATCACACTTTCTCAAAAAAAAGGGTAATATGGGTAATAAGATTAGTAAAGGACATTCCTAAAATAGAAACGTAAAGAATTGATTGGAACACACTAATAGAAAAAACATGGGTCGAAATGTTGTCTTGGAGACTGTGTAAACGGTAAATAAGCTTATTGTGGATTTGAGGGAGTATGATGTATGGAACGTGTATGAAAGTGGAGAGTAGACTTCGCAAGGCACACTTTTTATATATAATAATATTAGTAAATATGACAATTTTATCTTAATATGTATCTAAATTTATTTTTAAGTTTGAAATAAAATCACGTTTTATATAGCTTGTGTTGGTTTATTTCATGTTACTCTTGTGTTTCCCTTTCTACAAAAACATGATAAGAAAAACTTTAACTAGCAAGTCATTCAAAGAAGTATTATTATTACCCAATTAGATTGGCTCAACTGGTTAAGGTGGGAAGTGAAATAATATTTATTTGGGATATATGCCACTTAAATTAATTAAAAAAAGGCAGAAGTTGGATACTCAATTTTCAGTAAGTCTAATTTTAATTTAAAGTACACCATTTTTATTAAAAAATTGTAAAAACCAGTGGGACATCACCAAAATACCTCTTTACCAGATATATCATACCTTCACAATGAGAACCAAACTTATCGTTGCAGATTCTGTATGCCCAAAACAAAAAGTCCTCAAATATGTGTAGAGAGGATCAAAAAGAAATTTCTTAGGAATTGCCCGAAAGCTGCCGTTCACCAATGTTAATGTCAGCAAATATCTTAATACAGAAAACTTACATAATGTTTTGCATTGAACGTACAAGATACAAGTATTACGTAAGTAAGAGATAAACCATGACGAGACAGCGAAAGGTGAGGACCCAATTGTATCACCATCATAGGAACGAGTATTTCATTTTATATCAACATGATCTACACCTGTATAATATTGCTACAAAAATTTGGTATGACTAGGAGTGACCTCGTGGCTTTCGTGCCACAAGAAAGCCTGTCGGAGATGTCCCAGAATAGAAAAAAATGACAACTCATATACCCAAATTTAGAAATCATGATTCAACAACTATAGGGCCTATACATGTCTGAAACAGGTCACTCAAAACACGCAGTACTTCACCGGAGTTGTGCTCACTTCTGACAAGATCAACCAACAGCGGGAATAATCGCGAAATGTACTTCCTAAATGAATTTTCCTCGAGACTACTCAAAGTTCTCAGTGCTGACACAAGCAAAGAGGTTCGCGCTGCCAATTCCTCCCTTTTCACTGAAGGCAACGGAAGTATCCAATGTGCCACTGGCTTGTCTGTAGGCTTCTTACCTGGTCGAATCCCAGCACACTCGAGGTAGATTTTTACAATGTTCTCACTAACAGCTACAACCTGTGCTTCCAAGTCGATACCTTCTGATGTAGAATCTCTTTCCAAAATCAAATCGTTGAGGAAGTTAAGGTAACTCTGGTGAGACTCAGTTTCGAAATGAACCACTGGTGGATCAGAAAGCTCCAGCATATTGCATACTTTCTGAAGTTTCTGCAGTAAGCCGTTCTCGGACTTTAGTTGGCTGGCATGAGATGAAATCAACGAAAACATTTCGATGAGGATGTTGATGTTAGCTGTCGAGATATCATCATGGTGTGTTCGGTAAAGATCAGTCACAACCTGCAAAACGAGAAAGGAGTAAGGTTGAATCTCCCATTTTTGAAAACACACAGTTGGAACATTTTAGCAACAAGTCGTTTGCAGATGCCATCATCTTGTAGTTTTACTTCATCAGAGCGTGAAAAGTGGCAAAAGAACTGAGAGCACTTTCTGTCCAGCACTTGTATGCAATCCCTCCACAAGGGACATGCAAGTAAAGAGATGATTCACAATATGACATGCATAATCCATTAGTAACAGAAAACTATCAGCAGTGTGCCCCTTCGAGAGAGAGAGAGAGAGAGAGAGTGAAAACCTGTATGATAAGCAATTGAACTGAAATATGACTTTTCATTCTTGAGACCACATATGATGCAGTTTGCAGGTTGTCATCCTCCAAGTCATTGCTAGATATTTCACGATCAGATGATGTCTCAAAACCACTATATGATGGTGTGCCATCAGGAATATCAATGTTATCCATAGTTTTCAAAAGTTTCAGAAAACCTGGAACAGCCGAAGCGGCTGCATCTTTTATAGCCATTAAAGTACCCCTCCAATCATCTTCAGAAAGCCTGGTGCCTAATTCACTTGTCAATCTTACCAACGCAGTTATCCCAGTCTTAGCAGGACCATGAGCAGGACTCTTCATGAAACCAGTCAGTACCGCTACTGCATTTGGCAGTTCAGATCTCACAACAGTAAAGAATGTAACAAACAGATCAACAAGGTGCTCTGCTGCCACTGAAGAAGAATCAGAGTCCCATGTTCTTCCCTGAGGAGATGAGCCTCTCGAGGATTGTGGTGACCAGTCACCATTCATTCCATTTTCTTCTTTATCATCTTGGCCACTAAATATTGGGAAAACAACAAATTTGAAGATAACACTCCAGAAAGGCCGTGAAAAGAGGCTGCCGTGATCTTTAAGGATGTTGAAGAGCACCTCCAAAGAGCTCTTTCTGATGGCTGATCTTGGATCAGATGTCAACTTTGATAGCCCTAAGGGTTTTTAGCAAGAAATAAAGAACACAGAAATCAATAATAAAATATGTATAGACAAAACAGATTGTTCGCTAACAGCATTTGATAAAAAGCTCTGTCAATTACTATACTGGGAAACTGTAGGTGATAGATAACTGTAGCTGTAGGTGATAGATACAGGAAAATGAACGCTGGGAGTAAAAATTCCAGGAAAATGTTGCAACTTGCAAGGGCATCCAGATAATGGCACATATTAAAGAGCTTACCTGTGAGCAAGGGCATCCAGAACGCGATATTCTCATCTTTATTGGTAAAAGCTTGTCCATCAAATGCCTCCTCGCTGTGACTTATATCATATGACTTCGCATCTTCGCTATCCTCATTGCAGAACAATCCCCCTTCCGCAAGTTTAACAGCACAAAACCGAAGAAATGCAATGGCATTAAAGCTGACGTCACTATTAAATTTGCTGTTTGTGAAAGTAATAAGGCATCTAACACAGTCAGTGAAAGTAGTGGACTCTGTCTCAGTTATGTGTGGAAAATATTCCCTGACAATCTTTTCCATAGTCTCGAAGGCCAACAAGACTATGCTCTTCCGCTCGTCAGCCGCAGCTGTTGTAAAAACCTGAGCAAAGGAAATGCACCAACGTTAAAGAATAGTAGGACTACTTTTTATCAGCATCGCCATTAAGATAAAAATAGAGGAATCCATGGAACAATTCTTGCTACAATTTGATTCCTGTCTTTTAAATTGTTATCTTACATTCCTACAATCTTCAATGATATCAACTCCACAGCCACAAATTTATTGTGATGTAAGTACCTTAGGACCAAAATGATTGAAAGAAGTACGGAGGCTGGGCTCCCAAGACAAAGAGACAACAAAGTTGAAACTATCAATATCATGAACACACTACTCATTAGCCTCCTTCACTAGCAGCTTAGTTTAAACAGAATGCAACTGCAAGCAGCTACTACTATGAGCTATTTGGTCATAGAGCCGACCTGTGCCCCCAAACCGAATTTGAAGAAAATCTATCTCACTTTGGTCCTTTTTTTTTTGTTTTTATTTTGGACAAGAGGGAGGTTTTAAATCCCTTAACACAATAGATGCATAAAATGAAGTGGGTTTCAAAAATGAAAGGCTTAAGAGCATTATAAGTCATCTTTATAAACAACAAAGTATGCACAACAAAAATAAGGCAATCAATTACCAGAAACACACTTTTCCATCCAGATTTCACATTGGTGACACGGCTGAGAACCATCTGAGAAATACAGCGAACTATTAGTTCTCTAATTTCAGTAGAGCTACTCTTTCGCATTACTATGACGAATGGCCTCAAAAATTCATTCTGAAAATTATAATTTGCCAACTCTTCACGCTCAAGAAACTTCATAGCAAGCTGGCGCAACGAATCCATCACAAAAATTGCTACTGAGAGGTTTTCTGACAGGCCAACAGACACGAAGAAATCCGAAAGAACACTCCAGATGCGAGACCACACTAGCCTGATACGATTCATATTATAGTGCCTGCAAAATAAGCCACAATTATATCAGCCATATTAATTCTTGGTCCAAGATAATTGCAGCTGATAATTAAACCAACCATCCTCATACAGCAACAAGAAGACACCACCCACAGTGGACTACAGTACTGACAGATTCTTCGTCCAAGCTCCCATTCTTTATGAAAGGCCGCTCAGCAATTATACCAAATCTTTCATGCAAGTTTACTTGAGATATTCAAGAAAATGAAGGTATCAAGCCCAATGTTATATTTATAACTAGACAAAGAGGTTACAGCAATTTCATTTTAACGAAATTAAATTTGAAGAGGTGTCATCCACAATAAGCAGTCCATCGATGTATTACGACAAAATATATTGATCAAGAGGATACTAAATGATGGGAGACCTAAAGGAAGAATCCATTCTTACGCTATTTCAACTATTTTAGTGAGGCTGAACACACGGGGATCTGTTGGGGATTGCAACTCTGACATAGATACTTTGCAAAGAGCTCTCACAAAAGACACTATTGCCTCGCTGTTCAACCTTTGGCTATGTGCAAATATGTGGTTCAACTCATAGCTTCCAATTTGATCAAGCAAGTGCAAGTTTGTTATAAAGTTATTCACTTGTTCTGGCGTTACAAGTTTCGGGGGGTGGACACCATGTGCATTGCTGTCATAGGAACCTCCTCGAACAACAGCAACAACAGCTGGGTTTTGAAGAGCTCCCTTTTTCTTCAAAGAAGCCAAGTCACCAGACTTGAGTGGTTTTTGTTCAGCTTCACCATTAGAGATGCTCAAGAAGGATGCATCAGGCGGAACACCCTCTCCGAGAAGTTGCAAATTCTCAAATCTCGACAGGCATGTTAAGATGTGCTCCCATGCTTCTTGAAGATAGTTTCCATTCTCAATGGCAATTGTCATAATTGTCTGCCACAATCAGGGACCACAATGTCATCAAAATGATATAAGGTAAATTTTCAGTACTTGTTCTAACCACAGTTAATCATTTTGTTCGAATTTGACAAATAGTATTTTCTAATATGCGTGGCAGATGTACAGTTACATTAGAACTCATACCTATATAATACTAGTTAAAACGGATCAGATGTACTAATGTCTAATGATTAACGAACATGGATATGGATTGATATCTACTGCATCATATTAATATGTTCTTAGAAAGATAACTGTAGCATAGTTTCATCAAGTTATTCTGACAGTATATAGTGCACCAATTTTCTGGACATCAATGCTTATGAAGGATTTTTGTGTTGATTTCTGAAACTGTCCAGATACAACCAGCAGAAGCTTTAAAGCATCAGTTAGAAAATTTAAAGTACAACATGTATTGTTGACAAGAAGTCGGAATAACAAGAATAAGCAGAGTATTGAAGATATCGACAACTGAGGAATCATATTTCCAGATCCCTTGAGATCAAAAGGCCAAAAGCACATTCTCATAGAAGGAAGCCTAATAAACATAGGAAGTTCATGTTCTCCTACTCATAGGCCAAAAGCATCAGTTAAAATTTGCTTATATGCCTCCTACTCATAGGAAATTCATGTTTTCTGCTACATCACATATGAGAAAGATTAAGCCTTTTTTCTAACACTCACTTTCTTTGTTTCTTTATTTGTTGCTTGATTACCACCAAATTAAAAAAAAAGAATTTTATGCAGGTCAAGAACAGACATAGAATGATGAAAACTATGGTCATAAGACAATAAACTTTCAGCAACTGGAGACACACAAGACAAGACAAATGTTTAGTAACAAGGCAAATAGCTTTCAGCAAGTAAAAAAAGTTGAACATAAACATGTTCCTTACAGGCAAAAAGGTGTTCAGAGTAAAAATTCAGAAACATAAGCAAAACAATGTTTGTTATTGTACTTTTGGATTCACTATGTCAGAACATGTATGGCGCACAACCTGCTAGCTAAGAAGGCACTGTATATTAGATTCAATACCCACTTCAACTATAATAACAATCATACATAGGCTTACCTTCATAGCATCAATATTTTTTTGCTTCATGTCTACCGCACAGTGGAGGTAGGTGAATTTGGCCAAAGACGTCACAAAAGCATCCCTTTGAATTTCCATATTCAGCACAGCTGTTACATGTACAGCATATCGGAAGCCTTGTAGACATTCTGAAGTAGCTAACTTGTCATCACTCTGGTCAAGTGTCATACTAAACGCAGCCAGCA
The DNA here is from genome assembly GCA_901111285.1 of Corrigiola litoralis. NCBI lineage: Eukaryota > Viridiplantae > Streptophyta > Magnoliopsida > Caryophyllales > Caryophyllaceae > Corrigiola > Corrigiola litoralis. The sequence goes on along the minus strand of CAAKMY010051442.1, from coordinate 28,914 downwards.
TAGGACCCCAACAGACTTCCACCATGAACCTCAATATTGAAACATCTGAGACTGAATAGAAAACAGACCTGCAAAATGCAATAGAGCAATTTGACTAGTTACATTGACTTATATTCCTATTCAGATGGAGATATACTTATACACGAGTACTGCTAGGCGACTGCATCAGACAACCCTTTCTTGCAAAGGGATTGACTAGTGCGTATATTGACATAGAGTAAAAGCAGTATACTTATTAATTGCTTGGAAATAAAATGAGATGGCGGACATTGATACAATTAATCTAGAGGTGGACTACAACTGAAAAGTGAAGCATCTCTTTGCGGTAGTAAGTCCTCAAAGTTCAGAGTTAGATTAAGAAAAACCACATAGGAAAAAATTGGTCGTTGATGGGAGCTGTGACATACATAGCTCCTTGTAAAGGAGTAAGTGACCTATAAACATCTAAAAAGACATAGTAAGAAAAAGGTAAAGGAAAGGACAAAGGCTGGGTAGCATTGGACTTACTCTGATTTTCCAGACTTCGCCTTAAACTGTTCTTGAATGTTCTTTATAAGAAGTCCATTTGTGCCTAAGGGTTTTTCTTCTGTCTGCTTCCCCATGACTAGATTCAGTATACCATCCAAGCCCAATAATCTGTTGAGACCATTCACCTGCTTGCTCTGTGGTTCAGAATTTTCAGCTTTCATCTTAATTTCATTATTCACAATCTGTTCATATAGAGCACCAAGATACTCTTCAGGTAAGTCCTTCCCATCATCAATTCCTCGATTGTTCCGAATAAAATCAGCTTTGGTCATCTGAAACACAAATCAACGGCAGAAAAAAGACGATGACAAAGTGTTAAATCCACATCCCTGTTATACACCAGAGTATCAGAGTTACAATAGATACACATGAATCATCTCAGTAAAATGTCCTTTACTTTATGCAGTGAAAAAATACTAGGTCAGCCAATAGCGCAATTTACAATAGGCTCTCAAATCAATGGTCTAAGGAGAATAGTCACTCAATTGTTGTACTAGAGCTTCTTACCGTGCTTAAGTAGGAAGCCTCAGGGGTAATGGCGTGGAACAGATTAATTCCATCAGAGAATAGAAATAGTGCATATCAATCAAATATTTGCAAAACAGAAAATTATCATTGTAATCATCAAGCTCACCTTTTCTTTGACCATTATGTTGTGTGCATCTGTGTTCAGCATTATGACCGAATAAGCAAGGACATAGGCTGTATCTGCACTTTTAAATGAATTAGGATTACATTTACAGTAGCGCTCAGCAAATTTTTCCATGATCCGATCTATCTTCTGAGCCTCTCCAGGTAATCTGAAGCCCCGCAGGAAATATCTAATTGCTTCACCAAAATCCTTGTTTTCAAAATCAAACGAATCGACGTACGCATGCATAACTTTTAGAGGAAAATCCTCTCGTTCACCCAAGTAGTCACCGATAATTGCGGGATTCAAACCAACCGTGCCCTTCAGAAAAGAGGCCACTGCTTCAGGAGAACTACCAACTTTTTTGGTGTTGATTAGAAAATCAATTCCTTTTGAAGGTTTTCTGTTGAATAATGAAATTCCTTTCTGCACATAGCATGAAAAGTTGTCAGTAACTAGAGCATTCTGTAATTTATAACAGAATAAAGAAATGAATTCTAACATGATAGCAATGTAAATCAGAAAAGCAATCCAGTAAGCGTAGATTATTCAGATGGAACTCATAAATAATGAGCATTGTGATTCAAAAGTGTAAATGTAAAAGACAGCAAATTCAATAACAAGATAACAGTAGGCGAGGCACATCAAGCAAGCATTTTAAAAAAGATATCAGCAGTTCATACATAGACTCTAGCTCCAGGGAAATACCAGACAAATGGTCACATACAAGTACCACTATATTGGAGATACTTCACCTTGATGGCATCATCTCCAAACCCACATAGAAAGCAAAGGTTTACTCAAGAAGGTCAAGGCTATAGACCAGCACAGAATAATCCTTTGCACTAATCGTCTACAGTGGTCTGCCTGTCCTCCCTCCTTAGGGATTTCAAGTATCTGAGCCCCATAGCAAATAAAACACTGGACAAGGACATGCCATTTGATTGAGCAGCAAATCCGAAAGGTATGCAGCATAATGCGAACTTCGCTAATCTAAATCTACTTTTCAAGCCAGCACAATCAGCAATGACCACTTCTAACCTCAGATATACACACTGATACAATGATTCTTTAAGGTGATAAGACTCTGAGGTTCCTCAAGTTCATCAAATCATGTGCCTAAGAACCAATAACAAAGTGCTTGTACGCAATATAGACAAGCAGTAACCCTCTCACAGATATTTCATTGAGCTAATTAGCAAATCAGTGACCCACAAAAGCATGACTAGGACTTCATCATCACTTTAAAACGAAAGACTTCACCTGAATTTCAATTTTATAAGCTCGGCGTTGCTCAAGTGTAGCAGCATCAGACGCCTCAGAATTTGACTCAGAATGCAGTTCAAATTCTGCGATTACTCCCTCCTCCCCATTGAGGATAGATTGCATGTCTACTGAGCCATAGATCATCTGAGATTTATTTGGGACTGACGAATCCCCTATTTTCAGAAGCTGGTCCATCCAATCTCCCATCGACTTGACAATTCTAACAAGGCACTTAACTGATTCAACTCGGAAAGTGAGATCCTGAACAGGTGATAAAGTTGTAGTTGAACCAGACGGTGGACCAAGAGCAGTCTTCAGAAGGCCATTAACAGTCCTGCAAATATCTGATGGAATTATAAGAGTTTAAATAGATTTATACAAATCTGTCAGGAATTAGAAGATCACCAGTTGCACAAGCAAACAGAAAAAGGTTGAAGAAAGTGCATGATCGACAAAATGTTCAAAATGCTAGCCAGCAATTGTATTAAAAATAAAACCCCAAACTCATCAATTTTGAGCAAACAAGCAATCACATTTGAACCTTTGAGCAAACCACTGTTTCCTCAGTTATATTGTTCCAGTAGCCCATTAAATATCATCAAGAAAGTTTAAGCTCAATTGATTCAGTCTCTACAGTTCAGTCCAATTCAATTGCTGGCTTGCTGTCACCCTTGCACCTTCAACTGAAGCCAAACCACCAAAAGTTCAACCAAACACTTCTCATGGGGATACCATTGACAGGAAATAAAAGGGTTCAGAGTTCAGATGTAGATAGCCTCGGCCCTACAAACAAATAGGTCGTTTGTACCAAGGACTGGATTAACATCCACTAGTCTACTAGTTTACACCACAAAAGTGGAGGACAAGTGAGTTTGCTATTCAGTCAATTATAGTCCAAAGTTGCAAAGTGGTGCCTTGGGTGTAGGCAAATTTCCATATCAAACGGTTCTAAAAGAAGTCATTTCACTTCCAATGCTTCATAATGATGTTATGTCACTTCCAATGACATCATATTATCAAAAAACCCAACAAACATGCACCCACTGATCAACTTGTACCACGGCATACAGCTTTCGAACCCATCTGACTTGCACCAACTACCCAACAAAAAGTTTGCTACATACAGTGGAAAAAGGCGCCATCAGGTATTGACACCAAGCAAACTGCACCTTTTATTAACATTGTCTAGACAGAAAATATCATAACTATAAGCAGAAGTGTGAGGTTCTAATAGGTACAACTTAACATCCCTTTAAGAACACTTTTTACAACAAAACATAACCCTTATTAGCCAAAATTTACAGCCTATTCTTGAAACATGACCTGTTTTTATTAAGACCCGTTTTCTTAAAAAATCATCCATACTGCTTTAAATATACTATAGAATGAAAGTTGCTAGTAAATCTGCTAGTAACAGTGCTAAATAAAGGTTATCGAGTGTACTCAGAGAGTTACCCCTTTAAAGTGCACATCACCATTTTCAATAAAGAAGTCACCCATTTCAATCAGATAGTTCGCTCAACAACACAATTTACACTACCACACAAGCTGGATTGGTTTTTTTTTTTTTTTTGGGGGGGGGGGGGGGGGGGGGGGAGGTATGCAGCCTTATCCCATAGAGGGGCCGTTTCCATTGACCCTTAAGATGAAGTGCGTTGACCATCCATGATAACCAAAGGGCAGATGGTTTAATCAGCCAATTTTGTATAGTCCATTGTATTTCAAAACCAAAGAACTATGGCTCAATCCGAAATAGCTAGACAACCCTAATGTGGGAAGTGGGAACCATGTAATCCAACAATATTACAATTCACAAACTTCTTATGAAAAGATGGTGCCTGAAAGTGATCTCACATGACATGTCACAAAAGCATTCATATACAGAAATTTGGTGACTTTTCAATTAAGGGTCACTTTTATTGCATTCCTATAGTTCCCACTGCCCACATAAATGTTCTTCGAACCTGAACGTCTGGCAAAAGTAATATATCATCTTTTTACATTATCGAAGTAGAAGTATTGTAGATAATCATTTAGGCATATAGCCTTTACAGGCAGGGGAGAGCCATGTTTGTGACACCAGAGCCACATTACCATTTTACCCAACTTTAACCAGCTCTAACTGTATTAATGCCACTTACCAGAGGGTCCTCAGTTCAGTGGTCAGAGAAGCTATGAAAAATTTAGAAGGTCCACAATCATTTCTCCTTGCAGCCACTTAAAAGTTAAGATTAGAAAAGAATAATGCAAAATACGTTCAACACCCACATGCCATATCTATTAGAAGTTTAATGCTTAAAGAAAACGCATCTTAGCTGGATTTTTTTAAGTAAATTGTGTAGGGCAATTTTTATTAATTCTCTTTCTAATATTTTCTATTACTTTTTGACCCCAGTCTAATTTTTTGCTCCATCAGTGGTTATGAGGCACATATTTTAGGTTGAGGATTATCCTTTACATGTAATGCACAAATATAAATCTCACTAGCGATATATAGACTAAATGAAAAACTCATCCCATCCTCTAGAAAGCTTGTGTATGATAAATCAGCTCTAGAGTTAGAAACATCGCTCAATGATAAATAAATTAACATATACAATAAAATATCCCTATTTTTCTTTCAACTATAATTTTATTCTCTAACAACCAAGCTAGGGGGGTAAATGGATTCCTAACAACAATGTAATTCACATGCCATTAGGTGACGAACTTAGAGCACCATAATCTAACACAAAAATGAGTTACATACCAGAAATAGAAAGGGTAGCACTTCATGCATAAGCACACATAATATTTATCTTAAGTTTGAAGCTAAAATGAAGAATTAGACATCAGAAATACCTTTCATAAATGTTAGGAGCATCAAGATCACAGTCATAGTTCACAAACATATCAACAATCAGCTGCGAATCTTGAGAAATCTTCTCCAGTAGGTTGAGAACAGTCATCTTTTGTATAAAACTAGGCTGAAGTACGTTTTCCAGGACACGAAGGATAAGCATAGGAAAGAAAATCCCTATTTCAGCTTTCAGTCCAGATCTGAATTTAGTCAAGAGGCTCATAAAAATAGAACACAGAAGCTGGAAGATGGTCATTACTGACAATGCACTGTTTTTTAACAGTGATAAGCAGAGAAACTGCTTGATGATATTCAAGAACCTGTAAGAAGAAGCAGAAACAATTCAAAAAATTATGACACAAACAAAAACTGAGAAAGGTGTTCATTATTTCAAATGTTGGCACAATGCTGCAAATAACAAAGACAATAGACAAAAGAATAACCTACAAAGTTGCTCCATGATATAGAGTCTTTCACAAGATATAATTTTCCTGTTCTAGACTCAAAACAAAAAGAGGAGGGGGGGAGTGGATGACAGGGGGATAGAAGAAGGATCTTAGTTTCCAGCATCATGCTAAGACGATATCTTCACTTCACAACCACCCACGGACCCACCCACCTCACCCCCTTAAAAATATAAGTCCACAAACATTGTAGGTGCGTGAAATCTCTTAGGGCCTAGTCAAATACAAGTACATTATCTCAGACAAGATTCATTATGCCCACTACTCCTGCTTTGAAGCCAAATAAAAAATAATATCTAAGGATCACTAGATGTAGACAACCATTTCGGGTCTACTAGTCCCAATCCATATTTCCAGCAACCGTAAACAATTTGCTTCACATAATCAGCTGGATACTAATTACTCAGGTATTTATGATAATGTCTTTATTCCTCAACTTGAAAGTTGGAAGTTTCACAGTCACACAACACGCACTTCTGATCCCATTATAATCTAATCAGAGAATATCATCCTAAGGCCAATGTAGTACAAGCTCATAATGCTAGGACTATCTTAATATATCAACCAAAAAAAGAATTGAAAGATAGTGTGAAATATAAATCACCAGAGCACCATTTCCTCAAAGAAGATGTTCCTAGCCCCAAGACCACGGACTCATAATCATCAAAAAGGATATACACCTCTTTTATCTAAGAAAAAAAGGCTTCAAAACATCGATTTTTTCTACCAAACTGCCACATGTCGTACTCATTTTCAATGTTCTGATGATCTACCTCCCTTTGGCAGATATACATAAACAGAAAAGGTCACTTGCAGGGTCAAAACAACTTGAATTTTCCACAATAACAAAATTCATACCAAGTTAAAAAACTAAACCTCCAAAAAATTCTACTCTTTGAAGTAGCAAACTTCACCATTAAATCATCTGTGGAACAAAATGGTAGAGGTAACCTACAAGATCTTTACTAAATCGCAGCCTCTCTTTTTTAGAGGGAAAACGATGTAGCTTTCTATTCAGGAATGTGAGGCAAAATCACACTTGTTCTAGCGGCATAGTGAAGTCTTCCTCCCCACAACAACTAATGCGATTGGAGCCCAGTGGATTGCCCCATCCTATAATGTCCTCCTTCCCTCTACTGGCTACTTTTTATTCATAACAAGTTTACACCTAGCCGCTTGCTCTTATTGCTTCTCAATGCTATCGATAAAAATATTGTGTGTACTGATCACCTAAATTTACGCCATAAATAAGACTGGATTTCTTACATGTACTAATATTTGTCAGTGTACAGTCCTACCATCAGTATACAGTGACCAATCAAGCTCTGATAGTCAACAAAACATTGTTATCATGTGCATTATAACCTACCACTACATTCAAAAAAGATAACTTTCTTACATGTACCACAGCTAAGTTACTTCGTAAATTCAATCTGTGTTGCTAGCATCATCACATAGTAATTCAATCAAGTGACACTAGTCGAAATGCTCGAAAAAACTTAAGTAAAGCATCAGCAACAACATCAGAACTTCACCAAACAGCAACTAAAACAGCAACTTGCCTCTCATTGGATCGCCAGACGACACCGCTATTATCCATGATCACCTTAAGCAACTCCAAGGACAAAATCTTCCCTCTAAGCAGAATCTGATCATCGGAATGATCCTGCGACGAAAACTTCATAGACAACTTACACAAATTCTTAAACAACACAAACCCATCCTCCCTAAGCCTACTCTCCTTCTCCCTTGGAGACGCCGGCACTTCCTCCCCTCCCCCTCCCCCTTCACTCTTCTCCTCCCCTTTCTCCCCCACACTTCCTCCTCCTTCACTCTTCTCCTCCTCTTTCGCCCCTTCACCCTCCGCGCCACCCTCCTTTCTCGCCTCCCCGCCCTCGACATTGTTGGAATTCCCCTCAATTACGCCGCCATCCTCCTCATCATCCCCATCATTACTATCCATAACCTCATTAACAACCCCCTGAACAAGCTGCACAGAATTCCCCTCACTCAACCCCCTATCCGCAAACTCCAACAACTCCGAAACCGAAACCACCTTAAACCTCCCCAAATCGACATCATCCTCCTCAACCCGAGCGAACACAATCAGCACAATCTGCGCCAAGACGGCCTTGGCGCAGATCTGCGTAGTCCCATTCACTCCCCCTAAATACACATTATAACAAGTCTTGACCACGTGGTTCAAATACTCCCCACTAAAGCTCACTCTCGGGGACCTGACCGCAGCGAGCAGCGTCTTCATGACACTGAACTCGACGAGGTCATCCCCCAAGCTGGCGCATTTGCACACAGCATCCATAATGCTGGTCGTCACAGGATAATCCCTGTAACGACCAGCACTATTACAATCAAAAACGTCATTGACATTACTAATATTGGAACTGTTGGAGGTGTCGGGGAGGGAGAAGTGGAGGGAGTTGAGGGAGAAGAGGCGGAAGAGGGCGTCGAGAGCGGGGTCGATGATTTTGGGGGTGGCGGTGTCGAGGGCGAGGAGGAGGGGGGAGAGGAGGGTGGAGGCGACGGCGGAGGGGAGGGAGGGGATGGGTGAGGTGGCGGTGAAGGTGGGTGATGAGGTGGAGGAGGAGGGTGGTGATGACGTGGAGGAGAGAGAGAGGGTTTGGAGGGTGTCTAAGGCGGTCTTGGCGGCGGTTACGAGTTGGGTGTGTTTACGCCACGCGACGTTTTTTATTATCTTGTCCAGGGATGGGCCCAGGACCCGGCCCAGTTTCGATGGGCCGCCGATGGGTTGTTGGGCTGACGTGGCCGACATTTTTAAGCGGAGATCTTTAGATTGGGATTGGCATGGTCGGAACTTAGAAGGTGGTGGTGATCAAGTGACTACTTCAATTCGTATTAAGTTAAGACACGTGAGATAAGGGTGGGGGGCACGCTTTATTTCGGTTATGTTACGTTATGTTATATTAAGAGATGTGATTAATTCATTTAATTGTGACTATGTAAGAACTAAGAAGGTGGAGGAGTGGAGATATGAATTATGATGGTCTGAGTTATTGGTTTTGGTTGGGGTTTGGGGATGTGAAGGGAGTTTGATGGGTTAAAGTCGTTGGTCAACGGTGACATTAGAATTTTTTTTGATTTGTTTTGTTTTGTTTTGTTTGTGGGAGTTTGATGAACATGATGGAGAAAGTTCAACTCATTGTTTGGTGGAATGGGTATTTGTGATGACTTTTTTAAGTTTTAAGTACGATGTCATCATTTTAGTTTTTGTTTTGAGTAGCTGGTTGTATGAAGGGGAAGGTAAAGCCAACTTCCAAATGAAGGATGAGTCTTTATGAAATGGAGATCACCGACATGGGATTCTGAGACCCAGATATTGAGAAAGATAAATCTGTACTTCGTATCATATGGAAATCACCGACATCGGACTGTCGGAGTGGTTAATAGTAATCAAGAGAGTTTTGGGCTAATGATACAGAGTGAAGTAATATTAATGTTATACAGATTTCAGAATCTGTGCACTCCATCTGTAATCGTTTATCGTTGTAATCTGGCTTGTGTTTCATACGAGTATTGACCTGAAATAAACTTATGAAACAAAGGGAAATACGAAACTATATTCCAAACTTTAAATTAAATTTGTGAGGAGTCCAAAAGGATTACATAGTATTCAAGCTTCGGGCCACATGTAATAAAGCCAGCGAAGAGATGACGTAAGTCTGAAGTCTCAACAATTACGGAGTAATCATCAATGGATGCTTAAAGTAGCAACTTCTACTCGGCAATTTTTTCACAAACGCTATTACGCTAGGTATCCAAGCTTATTGCACTATAATATTATTGACCCTGTTAAAGTTTTATCAATAAGTTCACCATAAGACTTAGCAAAGCTAAAACATGGCAATCAAGTACAGTATCAACAAGACAACTATACATGCCGTGAGGAAAAGAAAACAGCCCAAGTTGGGAGTAGAAAGATCAAGACCAGGTCAGAGACTGGAATATGGAATCAAATTTGATCAAATAATTGAATCGGTCGCATACTCGCATAGGTGAACTCTCCAACGAACTTACGTGGACCAAACTCACCAAAGTGCTGTGGTACAAATTAACTATAATCCAACTAACGAAAATCACGGATAAGCAAGGTATTCAATCCAGCTACAATATGCTCAAGCCAAGAAGTTTAAATTACAGTCAATAGTTCAAAGAATGGTAAGATCACACTAGCTACCAAAAAGACAAGACTACTCTCAAGGGTCAAAATTGAACATAATTAGTCGACTTGCAGAGGGGAAGCAACATTTTGGTCACATCTCAATGCACCGCAGTGGCAGCAGGTTCCACTGTAGGACTGTCTGCTTTCAAGGACTCCCAGTCCATATTTCTTAGTATTTCAAACCTTTCATCCAGTGTCACGAACCCAAACTGGGGGTTTATAATGCTGCTTGTCCCAGCTTTATGCAACAGAATGATACCAGCTCCCATATCAGGGCCATGCAGTTTCCCTGTCAGCAGAACTCGAAGGGGCATGAATAGGGCTTTTCCCTGCCATGATTGATAAATTCTAATTAGAAAAGAATGGCAACAACAAAAGAGGAAGAAAGAGGTTACAAAAGGTCATAGGAAATAAACCTTGCGCTTCAATGATTTGCCAAAACTCTTGATCCACTTCTGCCAGCCAGAGTGGCCTTCTTCAAGGGCTCCCATAAGCTCACCACTGTCATATGCAGCTAACAAGCTCACAGCTACATCAGAAAGCCCATCTTCCAGGGCTGGCTTAGTTTCAGCACTGCAACAGATAACAAGAGCAAATGATAAGATGATTTGGCACTAAACACGAAGGAAACGGAAAAAACTAGGTAGAATGCATAATATCATGTCAATGTTCATGATAATAGTTTGATATTCATGCACAAGCTTTCTTGACATCTCTGTCAAAGAGATTAACTAAGCGTGAGTACTTCTCCACTAGTCAAGTTTGATAATGTAAGGTAACGATCAAGTTGTATCCTCCATATTCTAGATAATAAGTTACTACCACTTTAACTAAAGTAAATTCTAGAGCAATTCTACATGAATCATCAGCATATGTACTGTCCAGCATACGCGTGGTAGACAATATATACGTTATGAATTAGTCACAAAGACAACATACTGATTAATCATGCGATTCATGAGTCGTGATTTTATGTTAAAGCTCCCAATAAAGCTGAAAACACTATCAATCTCCAGCAAAATTATAACTCTCAGCCTCTGATATCCAGTTCTAAATAGCAACTCATCTTAACTCACCCATAAATCAACTAACACCCAAGATAACCATAGTATGTGGTCATTGCTGAAAAAGGAAAGCCTAATATTAGCTCCACATATAGTATTAGTAAAAGGACATCTGACTAGGCTTCGTCAACAAAAATGGAGGTTCAATAACATTATTCATGAAAGCTGTTCAAACTAAAACTCAAACGCAACATAAACAAGTGCACTACCAGGAAGAAAAGTAACAAAAATAGACTTTTGAAGTGTTGGAAATTCAGGAAACACAATGTTCAAACGTGAAATCAAGCGTAACATGAATTACGTCACCATCAGGAAGAAAAGTAACGATACAAAATAAATTTCAAACGTTATAAATCCAGGAAGTACCTTGCAAGAGTTTCGTGTAAGGGATAAGATAGTAAGTCCGAGAGCACTTTGTCTGATTCAGGTACCAAGTCAAACCCATCCTTAAGCAATGCAATGGCATCCTGCTCACGCAGTTAACAAATCTCAGTTTGTTGTTTGTCTAATATAACAATTAATTAATAAAATTGAGATGATAAATCTAGTTTATATAACCATCAGAAGACAGTTTTTAGGTTCAAAGTCATTTATTCAAGCATCTCCTTCACTTAAGTTGATGACCATGACTCAGCAGGAACTAAATATTATATATTATGACCCACGTCAGACAAGTTAGCTCTTTATTTCTCCCTTTTTTTGGCTTCTGTCTTGGGAAAGGGGTTTACTTACTTCCACAAAGTTTCCATCTGATTCATTGAGGATAGCACTGCTCTTCCAACGCTCGCCAACAACTTTAGTTAACTCATCTGGTGGCAGATCTCGTAAGTAATGGCCATTCATCCACCTAACATTTACAGGAACCAAGTGAACATATTCATGTGTCAGAGATAAGTTTGAACGTGCAACCTCTTTTTCTACATTAAACGCAAAAAACTACCGAACCAGCATGGAACTAGAGATCTATGCTCAAGATAAAAGTCGAGTGCACAGAGTCAAACAATAATAACACTGAATATTCATAATTACCTCAATTTGGTAGAATCAAATATGGCTCCACTCTTATTAACACGTTCAATAGTGAACTTTTCAACTGCAACCAAACGAAAATATGTGTAAATGATCACTCACAGAAAGCAACTTGAATTCTCACACTAGTCAAGCAAACTAAAACAACGAAGAGTTACTAACTGAGTTGCTCGATGGTATAGAATTCATTTTCTGTGCCATCACCCCAGCCCAACAGTGCCAAGTAGTTCACCAGTGCCTGTGGCAGATAGCCCATTTCTCTGAACTGTTACACGCAGCATGAGGAAATTAGAAACTATGACAATCCAAAATCAATACATAACATAAAAGTAAGTTTAGTTCTTCACAACCTGACCCACTGAAGTTGCACCATGACGTTTCGACAGTTTGCTTCGATCAGGTGCCAATATTAAGGAAACATGTGCAAAGTAAGGCATAGGAAACCCTAAAGCCTGCAAGTATATCACATAGATTGAGGAATTCTCAAAAAGGAGAAGAACGGTCGCCGGTAATCAAGAAAAACCAAACAAAGGAAGAAGAGACACTAAAAATCACCTTATATATTAGAGCTTGCCTCAGAGTATTCGGTAGATGCTCTTCCGCCCTGATACGTACAGTAGAAAAGAGCAAGAATTAGCTTTCTGCTAAGGAACAGGTGTGCCATAAACTCAAACAAAAATAGTAATTTCAATTGATAAGAACATATAATGCCCTAGAGTACCACAGCATCATAAATTGCCATAAACATCTGAATGAGTGTTTCACCTGATGACATGTGAAATGGCCATTGTGGCATCATCTACTGTGACACAGAAGTTATAGACAGGTTGCCCATTACTCCGCATTATGACAAAATCTCCAAGGGTATCCAAGCCCCAGCTAACCTTCACGACACTATGAAACACTGTTAACCTCACTAAAACCACAGACTATTAAAAAGAACACGTCAATCACAACTCTAAAAGTAAAACCTATATTAGTATTTCCTTGACCTCACTGTTAACCTCACTAAAACCACAGGCTATTATTTATTCAACAACCCTATGCACCAAAAAACTGAGAAATATGCTAGGCCAGGCAACAATTACTATGAAAGGTTAAAAAGACGAGAAAAGCTAATTTTGACATGGATCCTACATTTCTGAGACAAGTGGTGTTACAATTTCTTAACCTGCTACCCCTTAATTAAGGAAGGAAGAGAAGCTAGGTATAATGTCAGTAATCAAACTCTTGGGCAAAAAGTTATCTAAAGTTACTTACTTCTCCTCGGATAAGGTCGTCAATTTTGAGACTGCCTTCCTTGGGAACACGAAAGCGATATGTAAAAGGTGTTCCCTTTTCTAACTCAGCCTGTACCTCTACATCGCTGGCGGTGGCCCATTTTCCTGTATATACTGGCGGCAGACCTTTCAATTTTGCAAACTCCTTCATTTTTTCAAGATCCTGAAGAACATTACAAATGATTAAGATATGAATTGCTTCAAGGGTATCTGTATTAGCAAGGATACAAGACAGAGTGATAATGCAAGTCACATCCAGAGAATCGGAGTAATTAACATCATTGACAGACAAGAGTGTCAGAAAAGAATTTTTCTGGTACAGCATGCCATTATCAACTCTAATTACTACCTAAATCATGGATAAATCTCCATATTTCATTTCACTTTCAAGTAATTCCCCAGTGCTTTATCATAACATCATAGATATTTTACTCTACCTTCCCATTGTCGTACAAAATCCTTTCGTTCAGAGAGGGATGCAAAAGAATATTACACACATGCTCTTCATGGATGCACGCACATGTGATTAACCAAGGTCAAACCTAATAATGTACAAATTGTAAAATTTATGGGTCATGAAAAAAAGATGAGAATACCTCACTCGAACAGAAGCACTTGTAAACATAACCAGACTCTACAAGCTGATCAGCATATTGCTTGTACAGTGCATTTCTTTCAGACTGTCTGTAGGGACCATAATCTCCACCAACACCAGGCCCTGCATACCATTAAGCAATCATCATATATGTCGGTCATTTTCCATGACCCCCCCCCCTTTAAGGAAGGTATTAACTATTAAAACAAGGCCAGACTCTAAAAACAACCAATATTGACGTATATTAATGTTACAGCTACCAAATGGATACAAGTAGGTTGGAATAGAAAAATTAGCGGCGACATAAGAAATGTGCAACGAATAGAATCCATGAATGTTTGAGTACAAATGTCAAAAGCATAAAGAGAAAATAAGGTCTCTGTGGTGCTTTCAACGCTGTAACAAATTCACCAATTCAGTTGCAATACATCGGTTTGTTCATGACAAATTTTATCACCAAAGAAGAACATAATCCAAACCAATGAAAATTATAGGAAAAACAGCAAATAACAAAAGTAATCATTGTCCTAATTGTGCTGGAACTCAATCGTCTACATCAGCATTCATCTATACAAAAATCTGAGCTCATTTTTAACAATTAGTATGGCAGCCTATGCAAAAAATAGGATAAGATGGTCCTACAATAAGACAGCCATAATTAAAGGTTTTGGGTTGAGCTTTCATGGTCATAAGTTATAAGCTTACTTCAAAAACCTTACAAGCTCACTTCGTCCTGTCATGAGACCGACCTATCTCGACAGCCCATATTCAACATAATTCCGCGAAAATGTGATGCCTGCTTACTCTTCGTCAGGGACAGATTTCAAATTTTTAACAGGGGGCAGCTATTCTAATATCTTGCTATAATTTTCTATTTTTTCTATCGTTTTCTATCCTTTTCAAGGATTTTTCTACCTTTCTACCGAAATTTATAAACTTGAACGTAGCATATTTTTCCACCATTTTCAGCTCTACCAAATTATATAAATTACTTTGCTACGATTTTCTACCCTTTTCTAAGATTTTTCTAACAAATTGAATAAATTTGGGGGTAGCATACTTTTCTACCTTTGTCAACGATCTTTCTATCTTTTTCTACCAAATTTATAATTGTGGGGCAGCATTCTTTCTACCGTTTTCTACTCAAATCAACTATTTTTCTACCTTTTTCTACCAAATTTTATAAATTTTGGGGTAGCATATGCAACCCCTTGCTACCAATTCTATCCGCCCCTCCTCTTAGCGACAAACGACACACTATATAGCTATCAACACGATTTCAAGGAGCAAAATTTAGCTTAAAGCATAACTGCATAACATTTACTATCTCATCAATTGAACTTCACTCTCAACAATTCAAACTGTATATTCAACATCTTACACTAGTAGCATCATATATAATCAAATAACTCCTACATAATCTTCAACAACTATCGATAATTCCATTAAAATTACTAAAATTTCACCTAAATGATACAAAAATGCGGTAAAATTAAGCTACATCCGCCCCAATCAACATAGTTCCACGAAAATGGAATGCTTTCTTACCCTTCGCGAAAAACAACACACTATATAGCTATCAACATAGTTCCAAGGAGCAAACTTTAGCTCTAAGCATAACATTATCTATAACAATTCAAAATATCTTAGTAACATCTAACACTAGTAGCATGATATAACATCAAACAATTCCTAAATAATCTTCAACAATTATTAACAATTACATAAAATAGAAACACAATTTTCACTAGAATTACTCAAAAATGTGCTACCTTCGTCCCAATCAACATAATTCCACGAAAATGGGAAGCATTCTTACACTTCGCGACAAGCAGACACACTATATGGCTATCAACATGAATTCAAGGAGCAAACTTTATATCAAAGCATAACATGATCTATAAAAATTCACTAGTAGCATCATATATCATCATACAACTCCTACATAATCTTCAACCATTATTAACAATCACATAAAATAAAAACACAATTCTCACTAAAATTACAGAAAATGCGCTACCTTCGTCCCAATCAAGACCAAGCCAGGTAAGATCACGCAACACCGCCTCCTCGGACTCCTTCGTCGACCTCTCCAAGTCCGTATCCTCAATCCTCAGCACAAACTTCCCCCCTTTCGACCTAAATTCCACAAATTCCAACACGTCATCACACAATTCACCAAAAAACAATAAACTCACCAAAAATGTTAAAAGCGAATATATATACCGAGCGAAGAGGTAGTTAAAGAGAGCAGTACGAGCCCCCCCGACGTGGAGGTTACCGGTGGGGGAAGGGGCGAACCGGACGCGGACTTCGCCGGTGGTGTTGGGCGTGAGTGAGGCGGCGACGGAGAAGTGACGGCGGAAGTTGCGGCGGAGGGAGGGTGGTGGTTGTGGGTGGCGGAGGAGGGTGGTGCGGAGGTCTGGGAGGAGTTTGATTCTTGCCCATGGTGTGAACGCCATTGTCGCCATTGTTATTGATGCTTATCTTCTTCCAAGTTTTGACCAGTGTCAAGCTAAGCTGAAAGGTGTGTAGTCAAAGTGGATTAAACGTTGCGGATAGGTGCAATTTTGCTCCTATACGCTGCGTTTTGGCTATTTTCTATCAATTTTTATATTTTTATTTTTTTTATGTCTGGAACGAGCGCACGAAGTCGCAGATAAGAATCGAACCCCCGACCTCATGATTGGGATAAGATAGCTCCAACCATTTGAGCTAGTTCTTATCTTCTATTAATTTTTATATTTCGGATAAAAGTTAACTGATTAGCGTTGGATGTATTCGAGCCCAAATGAGTTGAAATTAACCAAATTGAGGTTATAGATGATGACATGGTAAAGCCATAAAGGAATTGAACTGAACTAAAACAAGCTGAATTATACTAAAACTTGAAGATAGCCGTTTACTTGTCCGTTAACCGCAACTTGTAATTGCGGTTTAGTCTGAATTATAAAAACTCCGCGTTGAATGACGTGGATATTATGGTGGGAATTATTTTCGGGTGAACGGTATAATGGGAATTACTTTGTTGTACAACATTATTTGCGAAAAAATTCCTAGAAGAAGTATGAAGATCATCCTTTTACTAATAATGGGCATTTTGATAATTGGCAATAAGTAATACTGTAATACGAAACGTGGTTGCAGATTTATGACATTCTGAATTGATCACTTCTAATACGAAACGTGGTTGCAGATTTACCTTTCAGATTTACAGCAATACCTTTTTATCTGTTTCAGTAGGAACCGTGGTTGCAGATCAACAATTAATGAAGTTCTTACACATTGATCAGCTAATAATTTAGGATCTGATGGTTTTATGTCCTTATCTAGTTGCAAGTGTGCTCATGTTTTGCATGGCATTGAAGCTGCAAGGATCCTCAGTTGTTTAATATCAAGAACATTCACGGAATGTATTATCCATTTTTTTATGTGAATGCCTTTTGCTGTTGATTAGTAAGCTCTTATTGGAGTTCTCAAGAGAGTATTTTCTTAAAGAGCCTCTGGTCCCTTGCACAAAGCAGATTAAAGCATCCAGTAGATAAGAACATCATATAAACTTGAGCTCTTCAACAACTTTTCAATCATTACTCTTCCACTCATTGAGTTCAAAAAGGAAGCCCAATAATAGGCGTATGTTCCTCGCTTCTAGTTCACATTTACTGATTTACACCCACCACAAGTTCTGGCCTCTTTGAAGCCTACAAACTTAAACTACCACTAAAGTTTTACATTCTTCCATTTTTCACTGTCTCAAAGTGAAAATGCCAAGTTTTTCTAATTGTAAATCTGCTTGCCTTCAAATGTCTGACCAAACTGCCAATTTGTTGGAGCCACATTGTAGGATGTCACTGATTTCCCACTGCTGGTTGTCACTTCAAAAGACAAAGATTGGCCTTTGAGATTGATATTGCATTGCCACAATTGTCCCCAGTTTCTTGCCATTGGTAACCAGCCAGTTCTTGATCCCTTGATTTTTACAGCTACCACCTCACCATCTAGTCCAACATTAGTAATTAGAACTTGGTAAAAGTTGGCATCTCCTGTCACTGTAAATTTCATCCCCCCATCTCTTTCACAGTCCATCCTGCATTAACATCCAAGTTCAATCTCTTCAAACAAACAATACGCAACACCATTGGTAAATCAAGGGAGTAAGTTAAATAGTTTAATCCATAGTGTCAAATTTGCATAAACTTGGTCCTAGACTATACCATGAGCCCTCTCGTATAATTTAGAACATAGGCGGTACAAATATACGGCTTATACTTATGTTACTCATCTAAGACTGTGTAGACAAATCAAAGTAGACTATTATGCTGTCTAGTTATAAATACTTTTACTAACATAACTACATAAGCAACATTGCATATGATTTTAAGTAGTATAAGATGTTGTATAAGATAAATGTTACTAGCATGTTACCTCCTGTACTGAACTGGGATTATATCAGCTGATCTTACAGCAATTTCAGAGAATGCAGTCTCTGACATCTCAAAGTGCTCATTAGGGAAATTGCACCAGCCACCATAATCAGCAGGGAGACCATAGTTAGGAGGGCAGAAATCAGTAGCAGTGACAAAAACAGAAGGGCTTCCTGGCTGGCACCACCTGATATGGTCAACACACCTGATCTCGTAGCAGGCTCCACATGTGCTCCCTTTGTTGAACAACATAGAACTCAAACCAGTACCATATCTTCCATAAGTAGCCTTGTGTAGATCTCCATATCCACATGCCCCTTCTGCAAATAATATGACAGCGTCAGACAAGTAGACAAGTAGTTGAGTATTACACAAATTATTAAAAGGAACGGACTTAGTCACAGATTGAGTTAAAGTGGTCGCTCTTTGTCAACTACGTAAAAAAAAATAATTACTTTAAGCGGAAAAGTGACTACTTCAAGCCGGTCTAATTTTAACTTAAAGATAGACGTCTCATACACGACTTTATGCTGTATCACATGAAGTATATATGTTTATGTAAGGAGAAAAGTGAGTATTGAGTAGTAGTACCATTAATGATGGATCCATTTGCTTCTTTGGTGTATGTTGCTGTAGCAGACTTCCATTCTTCTTCGGAGGGCTCCGAATCATCATAACTAGAGGCTACCAAGATGGTTGTTTGTAACAGGAGTAAGCAGAGAAGTGCAGCTTCAAGAATGCTCATTTTGGAGTGAAAAAAGCCGAGTATGGGGATTGTTTATTATGGGATTTGCCAAAGTCTTTTTGTCTTGGGTATCAAAGAGTGACGATTTAGTCAAAAAGGGTAGAGGATTTTGTGGTGTGGCGCCATTATTAATGCAGAGTAAGGACTAGCACGGACACTCCAGGGTATCAGCTTTTCAGTTTGGTGTTGGGTGGCAGACACAAGAGAAGCCAAAGTCAGTATAAAATGAGGAATGTGGTGAAGATATATTTTGAGTTTGGAAGGTTCAAACACTTCTTTTAAGGAGTGAGCTTTAGTAGGGCCAAAATGTTGGACAAATGTGGACTTGTATAAGTGTTTAATATTGAGCGGAAATCACTCCATTTTGCTCGAGTGCAAATGTTTATTGCTTCTGCAGCTTTCAATGCTCATGCTCTCTGGCTCACTTTCCTTTCCTGTGTGCTCTCCTTTTCTACCTTCTGATTACTGTCCTGCTGTGATGATCATTGAAGGCTACTGTCTATTCATTCATAACGCGTGAAGGTTGTACAATGTGTAACTGAACATAATGCTAAGAAGAAAAATTATAGTGCTATAGTGATTTCCACTTATAAAAAGAAGGGTAATATCGTTATAGAAAGATAAAATAAGAATAGTATGAGTGTAAAATATGCTGATCTTCACAATGATGGAGCAGTTGTTCGCATTGTGTGCAATAGTAATTCATTGAATTTCGAAGTATCAATAGGTGTCATTGGTTATAACTCAGGAATTGTTTTTTTTTTTTCCAAATCATTATTATTCAAGACTTTGATTGTTATTGTTTTAATTTAAATACAAAACTTAAGATAAAATATAGTTAGAAGGCCAAAAGACATTTTGAACGGGGTAGAGACCTTTTCTTCAAATTTCTTACGGGGTAATCCATTCTATTTACATTTTTGAAAACCAAGAAAAAATGTTTATAATACTAATTTACAATCTCTATGGAAACATCTCAACTTTCCAAGTACTACATGTACAACAAAGTTTAGGTGTACATCTTAAGTTCTTAGCAGAAGTTCAAAAGAATGATTTAATAGAAAGGAAATGTGACCATCTTTCATCCCTAAAGATAATGTTCTATTATGTGATTTCACTATGTAATCCATTCCCTTTAAATGATTATATCTTTGAGCGGGACGATGGCACCAAGAGAGACGTTGATTCCTCTATTGCGAATGATGATCGAGCCATGATAAGTGGTCTTGTTGTTAACATCATTCTTATCCACATGATAGACATTGTACGTAGTTTGATCTAGTGTTCCATCTCTATAAACGAACACACTTTCATCTTCCTCCATTCTACGGAACTTCTTATTCCGGTCATATACTCGATGAAGCGGCATTCCCCTGCGTACAACAAAACATGTTAGCAAAGCCTCAACAACTACACCGTAAGATGATATTTTGATTTCAGACGGATACTTCATGTCATATGGGCTTTCACTGTTATGATATTTATGGAAACTGATTTTTACACTCC
>CAAKMY010051431.1:0-52123 GCA_901111285.1 Corrigiola litoralis | reverse complement strand
AAATGACAATTAAGATATTATAAGTATGGTAAAATAATGATAAATGCTTGATGACATGACGTTATATGGTGACATGATGACGTGGCTCTCTACTGTGACAATAACGCCTTTTAACAAAATGTTATAGATACATTACTATAGACATTAATCATTTGCTCAAGCTTTAAGTATTAGCCACTCCCCTTATATAAACTTCTTAAGGAAGACCTTATTCATCGTCACTCCTATAACTTCAAACCACATCTATAAGAGGAAAACAAGAAAGTCTATTTACAATTTTGTTGTCTATGCTAGATCCAAATAGTATGCCCAATGAACCAAGTTTTTGGGGATATGTATTAGATTGTACATATTGGCGAGAAAACAGTTTTACAGGAGACGAAAAAAACGAAAATTACTATTGCATCTTATAAAAAAGTTGATCCCTTGCAAACATGTCTAAACAAAAATTATATAGGGAAAGTGATGTTCTTGCATGATAGCTATTTCTCATTGAAGGTTTAATAATGATGGAAATTAATTGTATTGGGGAAAAGTAGGAGAGTGGCTTCTAGTCAGGAAAGAACCCGTTGTAAGAAGAATTCGGAATAGAGAAGCGGAAACGTTGGTGACAAAACCAATTACATATATGACAATAGATGTCATAATGTCATTTTTGATTGAGAAGGTAATTCTAAGTATTGAAGCTTTATTGCCGATTGGGGATTCTAAAAATATAATTCTCGTACAAAAAGATAATGTATAAACTCATGTTGATCCTCATGATCAAGAGTTGTAGGGAGTTGCTTTACAAAATGGGTTTGACATTAGGTTAATAAGACTATCAGCAAACTTTGTTGATTTATCTTGGATCTTGGATTTGTCAGTGTAAGTCGCTTTAACATAATAAAATGGGAGAGACTATAAATGAACTAATTTATACAATGGAGTAATCTTTCGATGAATACTAAATAGTTAAGAACAACCAAATGTAAGTAATTCTACGATTATGCATGATTTGGATAACGAAGAACGAGGGATCAAATCGATACAAACTCCCACGTGTGAATAAGGCAGGGATGGAGAGACTTTGAGGTCTTACTTTCCAAAATGGATAACCATAAAAGTAAATTCATGCATTTGTTCCTTTCTCGCATCTCACACAAATGGAGGGTACTTTGTACTTATATATTCAGGGGTAAAGAAAAAAACTAGCTCAAGTGGTTAGAGCTCTCTTATCCCAAACATGAGGTTGAGGGTTCAATTTTTAACACAGATTTTGTACGCACATTTCAGACCAAAAAACATATTCAGGGGGTAAGCACATCAAATTCGCCTCTTGCACTTCAAAGCGTCCACTTGATCAAGATCTAAACTCATCAAATTAACCACTCATAATCGTGGTTACCTACTATTTTTCTTTTTTTAGGGTTTTGATTGTAAGGAGTGAAAGGGGTAGTTGGAGTTATAAGGGAACCTGTTACTAACTTTTTTTTTTTTCATACTACACAAAGAAAAAGGTCGTATTATATTCTGCTAAGTGAATATGGAATTATCAACGGGACATGGTTAAATGTAGGATTATTATAATTATTAAATCTAAAAAATGAGTCAAATTACGAAGTTTCGACCAATTGCAGTTAGGTACGGACTTTGACTGTTGAGCTCGAGTCAACTTTGGTTCAACAATCACTATTGATAGAGTCCCTTAATTAGACAGCAAGCTCAATTACCACGTTGGCACATAATGCTCCATTAAATCCATAACAGTACAAAAGGGACCCAACCCCTCGCTGGATAATATTGGCAACTAGTACTAGAATAGTAGATTTCATTAATTTGCCAGGTAATCTTTCCACAAATAAACCCAACCAAACTAAAGTTAAGCCACTTTCCTTGTTTGAACACAACCATTCATCATCATCTGACATAACATATCTTACCATCATTAACCTGTTCTTTTTTTCTCTCTCATTCATTTGGGTTTTGTTTACCGTATCTTTTTCCTCATTTTTTTGACCAATCAATTCAACGCCTTCATACCATTCTTCCTTTTTTTTTGCATAACCAAATTTCCAAAGGGTTTTGCATTCCTACCTACCATCTTCCTTAATCAAGGTTTGCATGTTTATTTTCCCCTTAATCTCCTTTTTTGTTTTGTTTTGTTGGTTATGTCATGTTTTTATTGCCCTTCCTCGTGCTTTAAGGTAACCTCATACAAGACCCGCTATTTTGTTACATTAGTAATAGGTTGATTAACATGGCATGTCATATTTATTTGTTATATGGGTCCCATCAATATCATTACCCCAATGCCTATATAGAAAGGGCGGGAACAGAGGCTCCCGCCCAGCAGGATAGAGGGTTCGGATGTATGCAGCCTTACCCCTGTGTTGTCATAACAACACGGAGCGGCTGTTGCCAATTGTATGCCCTTCATCCCATTAGGTAGTTTACGTTTGGTTTGAATGCGAGAGAGTGATTCAATTCAAACGTAAACTACCTAAGGGGACGGAGGGACTATTTATGTAAATTTTTATGTTTTGCATATATGGTGTCATTCATTGATGCAAAGGTTAAATTGCAATTTCGCAATAAGACATTCATTCTTGACATAAGAACCCAATTTAATTTAATTCTATGGTTTTTTTCTTTTCCATAATTGTTGCAGTTATGTACTTTGGGATCATGTTTTATGTTTATAAATGCATTAACATACCCTAATGGTTTCATTTATCTGGCTGGATTTATGTACATTTAAGAGTATGATGGGTATTTTGTTGCTCAACATTGGATTTTTTCGGTATCTAATTACGAATAGGTGTGGACATGTGCATTGTTTTTTATTACCTCTCCCGCATAAACTTGGATGAGACGGTCCTACATCCGGACGGAGTAAGTATCTAATGTTTTGGGGTGAGCTTTGAAGATAATAACTTCAAAGCTCACCATATCTAATCATTAGACCGTCTTATCCAAGTGTTTCTCTACTTCTGCTGTTAATTTTCGTACTCTTATGCGATTGGTAGGAATATTCGTCTGTGTTTCATTATATGCCTGCTAAGAGCTGCTTGCAAGCATGAATATCATTATTAAAAGACATGGATTGCTGGTGAATCTTATATAGGGATGTTTAGGATGGATTTTTTTGCTGTCAAATTAGATATAGAAGCAAAGTCCTGTCATTGATGGTCTTAGATGTGTACTGTCTTCCTAACTCCGTACGTTCTTGTTCTTTCAGGTGATTTGCTGGGTGATAGCAGACTAGCTTTTGTTGTAAGTTAAATCTTGTACACTAAAGGATGGGACACTGTGTGACCAAAGTAAGTTCTTGTGAATTAGTGTTTTTGAACTATTGTGTGCCATTCTGGTTAAACTTGACGCCTGGCTGACTATTCGGCAATCTTCTGACTCACCCTCTCTTTTAAAGAAAGGTGTGAAGGTTCCAGAGTGGCAAATTGCCTCTCATTTGCATCTCATATCAGTCAATGTTATGTTTTAGGCGCATTATTTGTGTCATTATTAAGTTAGTTTTTAGCGAGGTGACCGGAGAATATGAATCAACTTCAAACGCACCATAGTGGTTCACTCCAACTAATGTCAATCCGGTATATAATGTAATGTCAGATATGGCTTTTAGGATAAGCCTTTTGTTATTATATGATATGGTAAATGAAATAGGAATATCCTTTTCCTTCTCCTCTTCTACTGATTAGGCTTGTCAAACTATGGTGTTGTGCGATACATGTGAAATTCTAGTGTGCAATTTTGTAGTGTTGTGTTTTTAAGATTTATTTGAATATTTCTTTGACAGTGTGATTTGCTTGTTGCTATAGCATCGGAGCACCGATGGGGATGATTCTTCTCACCTTGTCCACGATGGTGGAAGAGTACAACTTGTTTCCACAAAAGAAGCCTGGGAGCAGAAGTTATCACAAGCTAGTCGAGAAGGCAAGATTGTAAGTATGACCACCTTTTTGCTTTTATTATGAAATGGCCCGCTAGACTAATGTGCAGAGATATCATCGCGCTTCATTTTATAGTACCTTGTGAGCTAATGAGAAATTGAAATAGCTTCATGAGTGCCCTGTATCAATCTCACCAGAGCTGCTGTAATATCCTTTCTGAATTTGGTTCTATCCTTGACCCTCCTGTGCTGCACCCTTAGCTCTTGTCAGTTAACTTTGAATAGAAGATGAAAAACTCTTGCTTCATTTACCAAGTTTATAAAAGAGAGATAACATATATTGAATTTAGGTGTCTGAAAATTGTTTGATCAAGTTATGGGTGTAACAAGTCCTTGCAGCAAAGGGGTATGATTGGAGTGGCTCCCTTTCCCGCTCTCTTCACTTTCATTAAAAGGGGGTGGGGGTGCCTCCACATACTGCTTCTAGCTTGCTATACGTAAAAGATGCTGACATTTTGATGGCCAATCATTACATGATTATTTCCTTTCATGGATCAACATTTACTAGTATGTAGAAAGAACAAGCTTCTAGACGTACTTGAACAGTTGATCAAAAAGTGTAGTTGCACAGTGCTGAAAATTAGCTAGTCGACATGAATTATTGAGACTCTGGGTATCTTTTGTGTTCCTGATACTCCCGTTTGCCCAACATCAAGGTTCTGCTTATCCTTCCTGCTTTTGACCAGAGCTTTTCTTTGACAGGTTTTGGCAAATTTTAGTGCAGGATGGTGTGGACCCTGCAAGATGATTGCCCAACATTACTGTGATTTGTCTGAGAAACATCCGTCGTTGATGTTCCTCACCATCGATGTTGATGAACTCGTTGTAAGTGATGCATTTTAATTCTGTAGAGTGGTCAAAACAAACATTATGTACTACATGCATTTCACTATTTCAGAAGCTTTGGGCTTAACTGTCTATACCATGTTTGATGCTTGGATAGTTGGATAGGGTAGTTGTGGCCATATTGGACCAGTTTTCTTTTAGAGTAAGGGTACTAGAAAAAGTTCTTACTCTATTTTGGGTTCAACTTTCTTTCTTGGCGAAATAAGTTACTGGGAACATATAGTCAACAGCTCTGCTGTGGTCTTCTCTAGTCTTTCAGTCAGGATGAAGACCATCTGATTTGCCCCCACCATGTGTTTTATTCAAAATATGTTGATGGCCGTATAATGTGCAGGATCTTAGCACTTCATATGAAATCAAAGCCACTCCGACTTTCTTCTTCCTCAAGGATGGACAGCAAATTGATAAACTGGTAGGCTCCAACAAGGGAGAGTTACAAAAGAAGATAACTGCCGTGGTAGACTCACAGGCAGAGTGTCCTCAATGAGTCCATATTGTTGTTTATTCGAAAATGTGGTGCTTTGATCTGCCATCTTGGTGCATTCAGAGTACCAAGCTTGCGGTTTTTGCCTCGTCTCCTTCAAATTGCTATTGTAAAGTTTCGGAAATGTATTTGTCTATTGGGTGAGCCATGAGTGTTCTTTTGTTAATAGTATGAGATAAAACGCTGAAGACTATTGCAAAGTAGTTTGTTTTGTTCCAGATGCGAGATACTACGCATCATGAACTACCAACTTACAACGTATAGTTTTGTATATTTGGAAGATGCGGGTTACTACTGTCTACATGTCATAAATTAGCAACATAAAGTATGTTCAGTTGATCAGTTTGTAGTTTTGTACAAATTCTATTCATGACATGAAATGTTAATCCGGTTTGTCCTTTACCCCTATTAACGTCTCTCTTCCGGAAGCGAACCAGGACAAAACATTCTACCACGTAAGGGAGAAATTAATAGATGGTCTTGGACCACCACATCCAATTGAAATATTGAATACATCATATATAGATACTAAAAAGTTCATAGTAAAATAAGATGAAAATTTCAAAGTCCCTCGGCTTCTCTTTTTTCTATATTGGTATAGCGACCCCAAAAGTGTTGTACCTTTTAGGTTTGACTTGCACTCTTGCTGCTAAAGTGTCAGATAAAGTTGTGAGTGGCTTGGGTGGTATTAAGTAGTGAAATCGATGGGGGTGGGGAAAATGATAGAGACTGAGTGGTAGCGTAGATAAGGTATTGACAGTGAGCTCGGATGTTGTATAGAGGTAGGGGGCGACAGAGAATGAGAAAGTGGGGATTGGCCATTTTTGACTATTTTTGGGTGGTATTAAGTAGTGAAATCGATGGGGGTGGGGAAAATGATAGAGACTGAGTGGTAGCGTAGATGAGGTATTGACAGTGAGCTCGGATGTTGTATAGAGGTAGGGGGCGACAGAGAATGAGAAAGTGGGGATTGGCCATTTTGGTCAATAGTCTTGAAGATTAGTCATTTTGGTAAATGGTTTTAGTAAAATGACTATTTTTGGCAAAAAGTCCTAATTCCCTATTAATAGAATTCAAAATACAATACAATGAAAACTCAACCCTAAAATAAAGGGAAAATGAATTCAAAAGAGAGTCAAATTTGCAAAGCATTGCCCATAAGAGCCAGACAATTTTTGGCAAATTGATAAATAAGGTAGATGAAATTAGTTAGATAACTCAAATATCAATTGAGCGGAAATGTAATTAGGTAACTAAAAAATTGGTAAGTCAGTTGAAAAGGTACCTGGAGTATAAAATCTAACAAGATAGTGACTAAGTCGGGGGTGTTTGGTGCAATTAGGTTAACATGTAGTTTTTTTTTGAAGGTTAACATGTAGTTGATATTTGATAAAGTAGTAAAACTTGACTTAGACATTAGACAATAAATCATGGTAAGGCATATGAGATTTTAAGTTATGGAAAATAAGATTGTAAGATATAATTGTGAGCGCCAAAAACTGAAAAAAAAAAAAATGCATTATTAAGGCTCACATCGAATTTTAAAAGCTCACTTTTTTTAATCTAAAAAGCTCATGTGTGAGATCATAATCTATGGTCCCACTAACTAGATCAGTGCATGTATTGATAAAATCATATAAATTGAGCAAATAATGTAAGTATGCAATTATGTACGTACAATTAGTCCCACTTCTTGTTGAATAAGTCTTTTTTTTTTTTTTTATATCAACTAAGCATTTTTAACCTTATAAGGTTTTTTATATCATAAAAAACCTTATAAGGTATTTGAAATGCCATGTCAAATGTAGCCTTGGTTTACCTGGGTTAAGAGGTGCAGGACTTTTTTTTCTTTAATCCATGGTTCGATTCTTAATGAAAATAATTGAGCTTGTTATTGCCAATGTGCCTATTGTTTCCGTTTAAAGGGAGCCACATAAAAAAAATATAAACGAGTTCGAATCTTCGTCTGAGCATAATTTGTTTACTTAAGTAAGAGAATGCCCTATTGATCTCAATGTGCCTAACGTAATCGGGACGTGAGTTTCCTACATTGCAAAAAAAAAAGAGGAAAAAGAGAAAAAGTTAAAAATACGAAGCATATAAAGGCATGACAAAGTTGACTCGACTCGGGTTACAAGACCAACTAGATGTACCAGACCCGAACGTAAACCTACCGAAAATGACGCAAATAAGTTAAATCATCTCAGACTTCTTTCGAGCGCAACCTAAATAAGAGAAATCTTGTCTTTGTTAATAAAAATAGACGATCTCTCGTAAAAATGGCCTAGTTTCACAACCCAAGTCCAAAAGAAGACATTTTATAGACATTAGATCATCATCGAGTCTAAAGTGGTGAGTGTTGAGGCGCACTTTACTGTTGCTTCCATTTGCCTGCCTCTTCTTTACACAAGGTTATTTCTCTCTTCTATTTTCCCTTCTTTTCTACTTTTATTGCATCATAATAATATATGAATGAGCTAAAATTTATTTGCCCTGAAATGTTAGTCTTCTTAAGTCAAGAAAAAAGACACTAAATTGTTGTTGGGTTTTAGTTAAAATTGTTGGGGGTTTAGTGGGTATGTGCTAAAAATTGTAAAGTTATGTTCTTTAAGTACCCTTTTGATTTTTCTTCATAATTTTGTTTATACAATGTTTAAGTTTTGTTTTGCTGTGGAAAAAGTTAGGTTCTTTGCTGATGGAAGTTAATAATGCTGTAGTCAGTGATTTATTTTGTGGTAATTTTGTACTTTGTTTGCTTGATGTTTCATTTTGGTTAAGTGGGCATTTTGGGTTAGCGCAAATTCTTAGAAAAGACCGTCTCTTTTTATGATAAAAGTAGACGATTTCCGTGCAAGCTAAATCAAGGCAAGCTCCCTGCAATATATCTCCCTTTTTTGAGCCAGCATGACAACGTCTACTTTTATGATATAAAATGACGGTCTCTCCCAAGACTTTCCGTTTTTTTTTAGTTTAAGTGGATGTTTCTGGTTGTTTTATTAAAACTGTTTTAGCAATTTGGGGAGACTGTATTGCGATAATAATGCTTGAGCCTTGAGCTTTTAAGTTTGTTAGTTGTAAGCTCACGGCGTATCTTAAACTCACCCTGGTCGTATAGTAGGACCGTCTTGTCATTAGATGTTGCGAACGTTTTTTGATGGAGGGGAAATTATGCGTGAAATCTTGGGTTTTGTTACTCCAAGCCCTTCATTTACCTTGCCGTAGCTGTGTCGCGGATACTTTTAACATATCTTACACTTCTGAAGTGTTCGAGTAATATAGCTCTTGTGTATATTTGTGACTTTTTACATCTGCAGGACTGACTGTCAAGACACACAATTGCCATCTAAGTACAAGAAGTTTCGAACAGTAGCATAGCATCAACAGCATGGTAAGCTCTTGTTGCAACTTGCAAGGTCATAGTGTCATTTGATTGAATTTGGTCATTAGAGATTCAGAAGTTTTTGGAAGTCTATGGAACTATTCTAGTTCTAGTTCAGTGCTTGTTGTCCTGTGATTAGTAGAAATAAAGTTAATGAATAGATTTTGTGATATGGTGTATGGTTAGATGGCTCTTTCTTGCTGAGTTCTGTAGTTTTTCAGTTGTCCTCTGTGCCTATGCTGAATTTTAATACCATAATGTCTTGGTCATTTTTTTCAGTCTAGTAGAAAAGAGACGGTTTTAGATCTTGCCAAGTTTGTGGACAAGGGAGTCCAAGTGAAGCTCACTGGAGGAAGACAAGGTACTCTTCTTCCTTTTCTTTCTCGCATGCAATTTACTTTCTCTTCTTTCCGCGTGATTATGATCGGAAATATTTTTCTTGTCTCACATTCAGCTTCAATAGGATATTTCTAAGTACGTGGTGCTTTTCATTTCATGAGTTGACAGATCTTGTTGTGTCTGCTGGTGAAACCCCCTAAGTTTGTTCTAGCTGTGGTTGGGACTTGGGTCTTTTGTTATCACACGAGTGGGGGTAAAGCCATATTTTTTTTTTCAAGAAAAATAGGAGTTAAAATTAGCCGCTTTGACGAATGATAAAACTTAAGGTCTAATCAACAGCTAGTAACTTAGTCCTACTGCATGCTAGCAAAAGTGGAAAACACCATCTGCTCTATACTCTGATGCTTTTATGTGAAAATGTTGTATGCTTACTATAAGAGCTTGGGGGGCTATGGCCCTTTTTTACCGTTGACAAGAAGAAGAGTTCATTGATATAGAAAGAACATAAATACAATGGTACATGAAGGACCCTGAGTACTTACAGCAGAACAAGAAATGGCAAGGAACTCTAAGAGCCTAATGTGCTGAAGATTCCCTTCCAAGCCTGTGCTTGTCATGACTTTAATTAGTTCCTTATTTAAACAATACAGTTTATGACTCAGGCCCTTCTTAAATAGAATTTGGATCCAAGACTTACCTCTTAACCACCTTACATCGCATCTCTTCGCTCAAAGTCTGTCTGCGCTTGTTTGCTAACTTCTTTTATAAATTTAACTGGCTTCCTGTTCTGTTATATTTCTATTTTACAATTAAAGAAAGATCACACTACCGGTACTTTGTATTCCAGATACGGGTGAGGGATAGGCTTGAAAGTAAGCGTAGGCCCTTGATCAAGGTCCCTTTACTGGTATGTTAGGAGAAATTGTATAACAAATTTATGAGATTGAGAGTCCTGAAGCCTTGAAGTTGATGAATCACCTTGGGTGAAGTGGTGAACAAATTAGATGGTCCAAAGTCCAAACTCCTTGGAGCTTACGGACCATTGTGCTGACTCGTTTGTTTGCATATCCTTTCTTGTCGCATTTGTGAAACACAGGGGATGAACCTTGTAATGTACTAATGAAAAAAAGGGAGGCTTGAAAGTATGCCCTTCCGACTTGGAAGTCTGTAGTCTTTCAATTTATTACACGATCTCCAGACTTCTCTTTAAAGTAAAAGAATTTTAGTTGTTACAAAGCGTGATAATTTTACAATGCATAGACATGCATGGTCAATGGCTTTGGGCTTTCTGCTACTTGTTGGCTAAGCCGCTAAACCATTAAGACCAATGCTGCTCCTGCACCAATGGTCATCAACCAGTGATCCACATTGTTAATCACATATTCATTTTCCTCGGTTCCCTTTAATGAACTAGGAATGCGGTGAAGGAACTAGGGTGGGTATAAGCTCAACCATCTCTTGTTCTTTGCTATCTGTTTTACAGTTATCTGCTTAACAAAGGCCACAGATAAGGCTTCAGCATGTGTCTTTCCTATTCCACATCTTTCTGATTTGAGTCTCCTAGAGACTTTTGTTTCTGACTACAGGATAGATGCTATTGTTCTCGAAGATAATCTGTCACTCCATCTGGGATGGCCTCTGCCTTTCCTTGCTTCCACGTCTTTGAATCGAAGATGAGCGAGGAGTTAATCTATTGGATGGGTTTTGTTGGGTCCCGAAGGGTGCCATAATCTGTCACTCCATTCTCCTTAAGCAAAGATTGGATTTGTTAGAAGTATTGAAAGCGTCCTCTTTAAAGGTCTCTTCCCAGCAACCCAACTGTACGGTCTAAATAACTTCCATATCCAAGCGTTTAGCCACATAAAAACTGTTAAGGTCCTCCCAACAAAGGTTTTCTCCTTCAACAATCAAATTCTTCTCCATCCACAGACCGGAACTGTCATCATAGCCTGTAGCTGCACTCCCTTTACTAATCTAACGAAACTCAAATGATGCTATCGTTTTATGTCACTTAAAGAGAGCTTTTAGCCTTTATCCTTTTCTTAAAATAGACGCTCCTGATTAAAAGGTTGGCCTTGTCAAACAAAGGTGGTTTCTTTGCTCTTCTCAATGCGCCCTCACCTTCTTGCTACTCTTCCTTCTTCAGCGGAAATTATGTTTTAGTTCAGACTTCTGAAGTGTTGAGATCAAGACAAGCTGTTCCTTTTTGTTAGATTACTCATCAAGTGTACAGTGATTCTCTGAAAGCTTGATTGGTCTATTCCCTGCATCATGAACATAATCTCAACAGGTGTCAGACTGCCAGCATTGACATCTCTTCTTGCATGTCTTCATTTGTCACTGACTCTTTTACTCACCTTTTTATTCGCTTCGCATGCATCGTGCTCCTCTATGTGCATGTATCCGCAGGCGCTTCTATGTGTGTGCAGTTACACTCGTATTTTCTTGGAGGAGCCATTGACCTGCCTCTTGGATTAGAGTACAAGCATAAACCACAACTTCTTGATGTCTACCGACCTTTTCTTTCATCTTTGTCTTAAGCTCTAAAGAGCAATGCCCTTCTATGCTTCCCTTTCAGCTTCATCCCTGCATATGTTAGACAAGTTTTCCGGATCTTAGTCTGTTTAAGCTTTAAGTACCTTTCTCATTGTATCCAGTGAAATACAATCTTATTAAAAGAGAGTTATTGGGTTAATTTGTCGTTTGGCGTATATATGGTCATTAGGTTATGGTGTATTCAGATTTGTACAGTTTTTCTTCAGTGTCATGCTTTTGTGTCGACCCTGCTTGAGCTTCAGTTTTTAATTGCCTTTATCGCTAGGTTAGAAGTGTATGATGTTTCAAACTAGCCTTCCATTAGATCAAGGAGAACCTATTTGGTTTTTATCTAAATCATTCCGGTTCTAGCTTCTTTTGTGAAAATTTCTACTTATACTTTATCCAGTGTTTCTTTCTGTGACAATCCTATTGCTTCCTTTGTTTGTGCTTGATAAGATTATGATTTCAAGATTCTATCTGCTAGCAATGCACTGGGGTTGACTGGACCGTATTGTTTTCTGCTTTTGAACTTGCCTTATTAATAATGTTATGGAGGAAGCACTCTTGTCTGTATCGTTGATCTGTTTTTTGGTGCCTTTTTTTGTGTTATTCTTTACAGTGACTGGAACACTAAAGGGATATGACCAATTGCTGAACCTTGTGCTGGATGAAGCTGTTGAATCATTGAGAGGTATGGACTTATATTTGATTCCTTTCTTGTCAATTTTTTTTAGCTAAGATAACTGTTTTTGCTTGCGGATTTGGCTGTTAAGTTAAGAGTTGTTGTTTTTATTTAGATTTGTAGAATTCATTTTATCTGGTGTCGGAACAGATGCTTTGTTGGTTATATCTGGTGTCTCACATAGTCACATGTATGACCTGCGTTGTAGGCTTGTAGCTTGGCCACACATGCAGTCTGGTCTTTAGTGGTATTTGACCTGTTTTAGATTTTGGATTTCTCCTTGGGGGTTGAAATGGCTTATTGTTCATACGGAGGATCGAATGGTTGGGAAGTTGACGTGCAAATCATGTAGTCATTTGAAGCTGAAGCTTGTATATCTTCCCCTACTCATGGTTCTACTTTTTTGCTCCTCTTTCTATTTTTGAGGGGGCTCTTTGGGTTGGTGGGGGGGTTCTCAGGGAAAGTAAAATGATATATATGTCAAGGTAATATTAGAGACTTTATAGCTTGTTCCCCATGGGAATATATTTTATTTTTTTATAGCAGCATAGTCTTTCTGTATGTACCTTTGATTAAATATTGGCGATTTTGCTTACATCAGTCCCCTGTCCCCGATTGCTGCGCTGCAAACTGTAGCTTGGAACTGGCACATAGGAGAGGGCGGACCCAATGAGTAGTAAGGGGTAGCATAGGCTACCCTAAAATTTATAAAATTTGGAAGAAAAAGGTAGAAAAATGGTAGAAAAAGGTAGAAAAGGGTTGAAAAGAGTATAAAATGGTAGAAAATATAGGCTACGCTTAGCATAGGCTACCCCCATTTTAAATTATTGGATCCGCCCTTGATCCCACACTAGGCAAGTAGGCAGGATCCGCGAGGTCCAATATGTAAACAACATTATCCTTTTGGCCTTTATTAATATGGGAAGAATAGTAGAGAGGTGGCTGGCGATAGCCGTCAAACTTTTTTTTTCTTCCTTTTTCTTTGCATATTGGGTTCCATTAACAATTAGTTTGGCAATTCTGCTTTGCAGATAACTAATTCAAGTTGTGTTAGTGATGATGCTTCCTTTAATCTTGTTACAACTTTGCGGTGCAGAAATCATTATGCCCTTTCTTCATGCTGAACTCTGTTTGGTTCATTCTTTTCATTGCTGAAAACTCTTTGTTGACATTGAATAAGCTTGATTAAGATTTTATTTTGTACAACTTTATCTTTCCTTGTGCTGATTTGCTTCTCTACGAACAGAAGCCAGTTTGAATACTTACTGAGTTCACAACAATATCCAACCTAAGCTGCTTTTTTACTCTGCATATCATATTCCTAATTATTGTGTAGGTCGCTAGCTTCCATGTAATCTTTGCCCCATATGAGGCAAATATATGTCATTACCTTGAGTGCAACTCTACAAACTTCTGGTGCATCAACAAGCGGTTTCTTATAATCCATTACATACTTCATCTTGATGCTTTTGCATTATGATATGAATTTTTAAGAACTTCACGTCGTAGATTACATTAACCCAGTATGGATATAGTCGAGGACAGGGTTCCATACAGGTTAAGATGTATGCAACCTTAGCTAGTAGCTACTATAACCTTAGATCAAAGAGAGCAGATATTATGTGTATAATGACGTCTTTAATTTCTTAAAGTCTTAAAAGACATAGTCAATTTTCCTTTGGAATCTGCTATGCCCTTGCGGTCTTGCCTGTGTGCCTTCTATTGAAAATGTTTTCTTTTCACTTTTCCGGTAATTATTGTAGAGTTGGTAATTGTGAACTGCATCAACGAATTAGTCATATTAAACTGCCAGATTCTACTGTTATGAATTGCATTACATTATCAATCTAATGATAACTCGGTCAAAATGTGGTTGCAGATGCTGATGACCCGCTGAAGACTACTGACCAGACCAGACGTCTTGGCCTAATTGTATGTGCATTTTGCCACATCTTTTAAATTTCTAAGACTTGAGATAAAAGTGGAAGTCTCTGTAGTGTTTAAGATTTTATTAAAAGGCCTATGAGTGACGACAAACTTCAGATTTATTATGAGACTGAAACAGCTGTTATGTTTGAGGAACCTAAACGAAAAAACGGACACCTCTATAGCTGTTATCTTTGTTCTTTGAAGACTGACGCTTGGAACATTAACTGCCAGTGTAGTTGCCATGTAGTTTATTAGTAAGAAGGGCTTTTTTCTACAGCTAGCTTGCTCTTAGCACTACTCCTAACAACTATAGCGTACTGCACCACCATCCTAACATTCTTATGAGCTTTGTAATAGATGCAATTTCAGTTA
Source organism: Corrigiola litoralis (assembly GCA_901111285.1). Lineage (NCBI taxonomy): Eukaryota > Viridiplantae > Streptophyta > Magnoliopsida > Caryophyllales > Caryophyllaceae > Corrigiola > Corrigiola litoralis. The sequence goes on along the minus strand of CAAKMY010051431.1, from coordinate 37,608 downwards.
TTTGTACAGTGTATAAATTGGATTGCTTATAGCAGGATTCATGCATTGATGTGAACATGTACACTGGTGCAGGTTTGCAGAGGAACTGCTGTGATGCTGGTTTCCCCAACTGAAGGCACTGATGAGATTGCGAACCCTTTCCTGCAGCCAGACGGTGCTTAAAATTTCTTCTGCAGCAATGCCTTTAACCTATTGTTTGGTTTATTGGCTCAGAACTCGTGTTTGGGTTTGTAATGCTAACTGCAGTTAGTTGAAATGAAATCATTCGACCTTTTCAGAGAATGGAGTAGGCTTGTAGCATTTAAATATCTGTATACTGGACGTGTTGGAGATATGGTCAGGTCTTTGATACTTTGCTCCAGTATATTTGAAGTATGCTAAATATTCTCAGAATAGATATAGCTTCTATTAAATGGGTAAATCTGGAGACATTACAGTGTCATTGTTATTCATCTAAAGTATGCCTTCACATTACTGCATTACATGACTAATTCGGGAACGCTATGACCTATGACTAGTGCCAATAGTTTCAGATGACAAGTGTGAACTGTTGCCAGTTTCAAAGTATTAAGGTTTTCAGGTGACCACTGTCAACTTTAGGGCCCTTATGATTTGCCTGCACACAGAATGTGAGGTGGGTTGCTGAAGTCTCACTTTCGTGTAAGAATGGGTACTTTGGATGTCAGGCAATGTGACCATAATAAAGAAATTTTTCTAAAGGCTATAGCACTTGTCTTTATGTAAATATGAGTTAACCAACGTTATCTCGAGTTGACTGTAAGTCCAGCATAGTATCATTGCATTTTGTATCTGCAAGTTGCTCCTCCCCATGATTCTCAATCATGTTATCCTCTTCAAATGATGACTATTGTATGCTTGTTTTGTAAAAACAATTTAAAGCGTGATTTCTTCCATGATTAAAAACTGATTTATGTTATGGTCTAAATTCTGGAAGCTAATAGTGGTTACAAAAGCTGTAGGCTATTCTGTTTTCCTTTTCAGTTTCTTGTTCATGTTCTAAATTTGTAACCATTAATTATACTCTTCAAAATGTAAAAATAAAAGCTCTTTGTCAAAAGTAAGATTAAAAATAAAGCTGTTTTGCGGTCGCGCAGTTGTTGCACACCTTTACGTTATATTGTTCTCTTTTTCCGACTGGTGGACGGTGGCGTCTTTCTCTTGGTGCTATGACATTGTTTCAAAATCATAAAGTTATATACATAAGTTCTACGACGACTTGCATTAGTAACCATGTCAAGTGTTTTGACAAAATTATGATAACTCTATTCACATTGCTATGGATACGATCATACAAATCGATGATACAAAGATACACTTGAATTATATAGGTTAAAGCTAAACGAACTGAATATTATAAATGTCTAGTTTATATGAATCTAAATAATATAAATCATACAAATTATAACGAAATATTTTGATTTAATTAATGGTCAAAAATATTACTCAAAATGTGGGAACTATATGCTAGAGTATAAAAAAGCAATAAACATGTAGTTGCCTAACACGTAATAGTGCCCCAATCTGATCATTGCTCCACATTTGCGGTTTCATGTTTGTCGTGGTCATTGTCATAAAATTTTGATCATTAATATCTCATAATGAAGATTTGGATAAATTACAAACGTATAAGGTTTAGATTTATTGACAAATACATTTATATATATTTTGATAATAATGTCAGAAAATAAAAAGTGGGAAAATAAATAAATCGGAATTAGTATTTTTTCCTATAAAATTTGACGGTGGCTGAAATTCAGGTAACTACCAACTGTTTGGCCTTAGTGGCATGTCTTTGTGGGGCTAAATAGTGGCATATATTCTGTACAGCCCAATTCCAGCCATGATCATGCAGTGCACAACCAAAAATATCACATTTCCCATCTCTTTCACCAAAGACACCTACCTTATTTTCATACTCTTTGATTGCCGTCCCGTCTTATTTGACATTTTCTTTCAAGAAAGAGGGACAACCCATCATGGGCCCACCCCATGTGTAACAACCATGTTGGTGGTGGCGCATATAATCCTGTTTTCCACCTTTTGTCACCATCGTTTTGACAATTTCTTGTATGTATGTAACTATGTATGTATGCATAACATGACAGCCTTTTTCTCTTTTGGCAAACTTCCCAAGAAGGAAGATTAACCCATTCACACTAAATAAAATAGAGCACAGGTGTAGAGTTTGACCAAAAGCATCTTGTTGGGATTTTTGGTAGGCTTAAGAAAGTTTACAGCAAGTCATGTACCAAAACATACATATTAGTATAAGAAGATGAACTGAGAAGAATAAATGAATGCCAGATAACTAGCAATGGCCAAATACACAAGAAAAGCAGTAGATATGGAATTAAACAATTGTACTTTCCACTCTTCCAATACAACTATAGATACAACTTACAACATCTAGATTAAAGATGAATATTAAATAAGCAAGTCTTACAAATGAAGAAGATAGTAAGTAGAAAAAAATGAATGTTATTAGTATGATGATGAAAAGCCGCAGTTCCTTACATGGCTTGAATACCAATGAAATCGCAATCCTCTGCGTGATTAAGCTGGAAATTGGGACTGAGACCCCAATCCCAATGACAACTTCCAAGCATTGGACCTTAACGTCCCTTTGGATTCATTATTTGTGAGAACACAGCACTTGGCGTTAGGCCATCAGAGTCTTCACTGGCAAGACTGCGGCCACCTATGCTCATCGTGCTCCTTGAGTCTGTTACAGTTCCATCAAAGCCTTGTGATGCATCTGGGTCCTTTTTACCACACTCAATGTCATACTTACCTTCAACAAAGTCCACTCCTCCAAGACCCTTTCCGCACTCCTCCGCACTCTCCTGTAGCTGTAAAGCAAACTCGAGGTTCCACAGAACATCACCCATGGATGGTCGGTCAATACTCTGATCAGCCACACACTTCATGGCAGTCTCAGCAAACTTCTTAAAGCATTCTGGGGCAATCTTCCCTTTCAGATATGGGTCCATAACCTGATCAAGCATGCCCTTCTTATAGCAATATACAGCCCACTCCGCCAAACTAACTTGCTCCTTTGGCAGTGAAGGGTTCAAGGCAGGTCGGGCGCACAAGATTTCAAAAAGAACCACCCCAAAAGAGTAAACATCTGATTTATCTGTCAGTTGCTGTCTCCTGAAGTATTCGGGATCTAGATATCCAAAACTACCTTTCACCACTGTACTGACATGAGTGTTATCCAAAGAAGGCCCTGTCTTGGACAAACCAAAGTCAGAAACCTTGGCAACCCATTTCTCGTCTACGAGAATATTGGTTGTCTTGACATCTCTGTGAATGATAGTGTGTTTGGCACCAGTGTGGAGGTAGTGCAAACCACGAGCAGCTCCAATGCAAATCTCAAGCCTCTGTTTCCATGGCAAAGGAGGCTTTTGGGTCTTGTAGAGATGCTCACGAAGAGTTCCGAAAGCCATGTAATCATACACAAGGCACATTTCTCCATTCTCCTCACAATATCCAAGCAGAGAGACAAGGTGCCGGTGACGAAGCTTAGAGAGCATCTCAATTTCTGTTTGGAACTCGTGAATACCTTGTTCAGAAAGTGGGTTTGCACGCTTGATAGCGACCTTCATTGTCCCACCGTCAATTTCTCCCCTGTACACTTTACCAAAACCTCCAACCCCCAGAATAAGAGACTCATCAAAGTTTTTGGTGGCAGCTTTAATCTCCGAAAAAGAGAAATGTCGGCAAAGGTTTGAAGGTAGAGAAGAGGCATAGCTTCCAGTTGTAGTTGTCTTTGCAGAACCAGAAGAATGTGAATTCCCATACAACGAAAGGGGAAGCCAACCAGATGGACCATCGCTTGGATTGGAAACCTTGCCATACTTGCGGCGACGAGAGATGAAGCAGGCCAGAAAACCAACAAGGAAGACTAGTGCAAATGCTCCAGCAACACCCCCACCTATCGCTGCTTTGTTGCTTGAATGAGTTGAAGGGCTGGATGGGGGTAAAATTAAGTCTTGTTTAGGAGCTGGAATGGGGTTTTTCCCAGCCAGACTGCCAGTAGTGCTGTTCAACTTGAATATCTCCAAGCCATTCAAGAATGAGTTATAATAGTTGGGTGTGTTGCTGGAATCCGGATGCAGATCAAGCCATAGATCATATTGAGGGGCTGTAGTTGGAGGAAGAATCACTACAAAGTCGAAAATATAAGGAATCCCATTGCCACCTGCCAATGCAATAATGTCAAACCCATCATCTGCAGTCTGGTTGTTGAGGTAGATATTGAACACTATCTGGTTTCCCTTAGTTATATTGGCGAAAATCTCACAAAAGTGCAACCTCACCAAGTAAACAAAATTACTATCAACCGAGAACAACCATGTCAAGTTGGAATTCAGGTTCACTTGATTGTCTGGTGTCATAAACCTCGCCGTCGAGTACACATCCTCTGGGGCAGAATAAGAGGGTATGGACTTGGGAAACTTGATCGTCACTTGTGGATCTTTAACATTGGTGCCACCTGATCCAGCCCCAAATATATAAGGCGAGTCATCGTTCCACGACCTGAAGAGACCAGTATCCTTGGTGGGTGGAATGTAGTTTCCTCCGATATTCAAGCGAGCCACATTCTCAAGGGCAGTTGTGTTGTCAATGGGAAAGTTGCCAGCTCCACCCACAATGGCCGGGCCAACTGCGTTGTCATAAAGGTAAGGCATGGAGATGATCTCAATCCCATTCACGAAAGCAAACGATTTCGTATAATTGGAGGAGGGTGTGAAGGTGAGGTTCAAGTTTCCGCTCTCGACATTGATCGAATACTCCTTCATAAGGTAATCATAGTTGAGGGCTTGAGTAGTTTGGGCAGCACTAAAGTTGCTAAGAAGGGTGTAAGGGCCAACATCCACAGAAAATATGGCATTGGTTGAATTCAACCCTGAATAAACATTCGGATAGAAGTACAGCCGGACGAACTTTCGTCCGGGGGCAACAGGGATACTGTATGTGAATTTGGTGTTAAAGATCCTAGCAGTCATATAAGGGACCTCATCAACATCAGGGAATTGGGTAGCAGCTGTAGCTGTTGATGATCCAGTGGACAACAAGAACTTTGAATTAATATCAGAGTTCCATTTTCTACCATCAGTATCAGTGGTTTGTGAGGGTGTTGCTCCACAATTTAACAGTATATCATCAGTTGGAACATAATCTGCTGCTAAGATCACATTAACCAACACAGAAAAGCATAATACAACAAGAAATGGCACCAAATTATGCTTTTCTATACTACCCATCTCATCAAAGACCTCAACTTTCTAAAGACAAGATTATCAGAAAACAACAAAAACAGGATTTGTGCTCAATAAGACCTTAGATTCAAACTGACCAGAAAGATTGAGCTCCAATGAGCTGACAAAGAGCAAAGATCAGCTCAAATTAGCTCAAAAGAACCCAAATTTGTTGATCTTTCAGCTCAAAAGTCAAAAGAAACAGCTACCCAGATGCAAGAAAATGGAGAAATCTGTAAAAAGGTGAGGAATTTTGTCAAAACATTTCTGGGTATTGGAGTATAGAGGAATCAAAACATGATAATACAAGAAAGATTGGTATTTTATAGACTTGGTATTTTTTTCAGCTTTGAGCTGATCTTATTGAAGAGAGAGGTTAGGGTTTGAAGACTTTGGTTATGTAACAAGAAATTAATGAAAGGACCAGAAACCGATATAGAAGGCACTTGCTCTATTTATTTATATTTTATTCCTGATTTATTAAGTTTATCAGTTTATGTAAGCAACTAGTTTAACTAGTTTAACTGTTGTACTGCACTGTTTACTGTTACTGCTTTGTGAGGGAGTAGTTAAAAAGTGTTATGTTGATAAGACATCAGGATTTAGTTTGTTCAGTTATGTCCTCTAGTTGTCAACTTATTTACCATCAAAATGTAATTTGTTGACCAAAAAAGAAATGTAATTTGTTGACATATAATGACAAGATGAGTGTCAATTCATTGGTTAATTGCAGATTTGCCATACTGATATAGTTGTCCAACAGCAGATCAATTTGATGATTGATGGATAGATAAAAGGGTGCATGGCCCATTAGCCAGAGCAGTTCTGCCGCGTTTATGAAACAGTCTAACGCGTTTCATTTTCACTCACTTTATAATATAATCCATTTTATAGAATTATTATTATTTTGCCTACCAGGATTATGTCTTTGGTGGAGTGTATTTGTGTTACCTGATAATCTTGTCCTATTGATATTGTTAATCAATTTCATGAAGTGATGCAACACGTAAGACAAGCTGTAAAAGTTGGGAGCCTCTGTAAAGTGCCATACACTCATATATCCACCAATTCTAGTAAAATTGGTACACTTAGTTAGAAGACAGTGATGGTTGTTCTCTCGTATAACTGAGACATGGTGTTCAATTAGCTGATATGGAATATCTTTATGTTTCCCTAATTGAACAAGAATAACATTAGCCTTTCATTGGGCGCAAACAACCTCTGCCTACTTTTGAGTAAGATATTTATGATTATTACAAGTTTATATTTTGTAATGAAAATGAGAATTGGAACGTAAGCCTCAACAAAGTCCCAAGGAACGAGTTCAAAAGATATATTTGATGTATTTATATGTTATAACTTAAGACGAACTCTAATTATGGAATCAATTTCCAACAATAACTATCACTCATGGTTGATTGACGTCACAATTACATTGTGAAAGCTAATAATTCTAACAAAAAAATTCGCAATGACGACTTTTTTTAGGGATTGTCATACGGAGTATATGTTTATGCGTAAACTTTTTTTTGGTGTATCATGTCATGAAATCGTGGAAGGATGATTGATTAATTAGATATAATGTCGTTTAATTCAAGTTAAAATTAGACATTTCTAAATAATTCACTCACAATCTTAAACACTGGCGGGGCTAATGAGTAGTAATGGGTAGCGTTTCCTACCCCTAAATTTGTAAAAATATGGTAAGAAAAATATATTTGATTTTAGCAAAAATAAAATAATTGCTATTCTCATTTTAAAATCTTGAATTGGCCATTAAACATGACCTAAAATTGAAATTGACGAGTTTCACTTATAAACATGGCTTTCGTATCTTCAACAAATCCCATGAATTGCCAGGAATTTCGGATTCGAAGTGAGTTGTGAAGGGTTGGACTGCTTTGCAAATTGTAATGGTCCATTTTTCTGAGTTAAGCTTAAGCTGTAACCCTTCCCCAACCCCATAAGGTAGGGAAGTTCCCCAATATTCTTTGTGCCACGCATTCGAGAGGGGGACCCACTGCATACTGAGGTATCAGTAGCATCACCGGAAAATGCATGAATGTCACAGATTAAGTGGAGTTGTTTTAATCTTGAGCTGTTTACTAGCCTTCCTTAATCAGCGCCGTCTAACAACTGATAGTTGCCTTGGCTGCTTCTATGATCAATGCGAAAGCAACGTTGAAAACATCTACGATATATTTAGGAGTATATAATATATTTTGTCCATTCATGTTGACGTCGTCTTGTTCACTTAGCTATAGTAAATCTTTATAATAATCATTGTGAGCAGGCATGGCTGGCCGGCCGGGTGACTGTCTATGTCCGTATATGCTCCATTTGTTATCAGGATTCACGAACCATCCAAAGTGAAGCTAACGTAAAGTCTCTCATATACTCTACGGGCAAATTATTAGGTATACATAAGAGTACCAACTCTCATGTCTAACTTAAGGTACTTTTATTAACTTTTGATTATTTTGTTTTGGTAAAAAAAACCATAAAATACATACAAATATACTTGAAAGTACATATTCTCGGGTGTATGCAATAGATCTTGGTACGTACGTACATACCATGCATATATATATACCTCTCTCCTTCACAAGCTATACTTCCTCATAAGTCATAACTATTAGATTAAGTATCAAGGTTATACCATTAGAGAAGTCTTAAAGATTGTTGAGAAATATAAATTGTCTCACCTTAAAGTAAATACCTCAATCCGCTTGAATATTATGAATGACTTGAGAGCCATGCATTCGCTTATAAATGTGGTAAATGATATTTGCAATTTGATTATTTTTAAAATCATTGTCCTATTATCACATTCAATAAGAGAGATCGATACTCTTACTCGATCATCAGTTTGTTAAATATGCTTTTGAGAGTAAGGAGAATTAATCATTTAGCTCTCTTCACTATTCGTGCTCATATCAAGCTAAGCTAGCTCTTAATGTGGATCTCATAGTCGTCTCATTTTAGCTTGGCACCAAGCGTCATTTAACTAACAAGCCCGTGGATGTTGATTAGGCCGTGCATGTGGTTTCCTATGTCTCCCTTTGAGCTGCTTCTAATTTCTTATCTTGTGTACTTTGTAGTTCTTTTCACTGGTATTGTACTTGAGCTTTTTTCCTTAGTGTTGAATAAATCGATTCTTTTCCATAATAAAAATAATCAAAATGTCATATTTAGATGTCCAAAGTTAACTTATAACATTAATAAAAATGATAGATAACTTTTTGAAGCCACCCTTGAAACCTAATGTAACCTCTCAAACTATACGTCAATATATTTAGAATTTGGCAAGTATGTTCGATGTCTGTGAATAAAGACGCTTAAAAAATAACGATAACCATTTATGTAAGATAAACTTCATAAGGGGGGATTCTCATTAAAATCAATATATATAAGAGTGTAAAAAAAGGTACAACAATAATTATACGTATAATAAACTCAATCTAATCTAATATATTTTACATTATATTTTGTATTACACCTCTCAAAGGAACCACACATATCAATTCACAAACTGATATAAGGAGCATGAATGGAGAACACGTACGGTCGAGACCTAGCTAAACCTTCACATTCTAAAAATATAATTATAATGTTCAGATTTATATTCAAAAATACTTTTATATGGTTATATATTTTTATTTTTTAAAAATTTTATATTTTTGTTATTAATGGTAAAAATATGATCTCAAATAATGTCAAAAAACAAATGTAAAAAATTGGTGAAAATAGAGGAAATACTATAGTTGATAACATGAGAACATTAATTGCAATGAATAAATCATTGAGATTTTTGCTAGCTTATAATCCATAACAATTCGATCCATTCATCCATAATATAACTACTTTGTTTCATTAAAACGTCCAAAATCGTGTGCTTAATGACCAACAACATATATAAGAAAAAATAAAATCTATGAAACTTGGTAAAAATCTCAAATAATACTTATAGATAACTTTCAACTATTTTATAGAAGCTAATTGTCATCTACTAATCACTTCGTTTACTCATCATTATCCAATTCGCCAACTTTTCAACGTTAATTACATCTTCAACTTGCTCTTGGCCATTTACCTCCGTGTTATCAATATTTTCTATAGTTGCACAAGATCTCCAAATATCTGTCGTTGTTTTGCTTCGCACTTATAATCTTCTTTCGTGCTTTGTTGAACAAGCGTGAATTTGTTCTCTCCTATTACATGTCCATTATGTTGTATACGGGTAGCCTAAGCTCGTTCATTCTTATAAAAATTGTGAAGTGTAAAAGTAAAAACATGATCTCCTTATCTTATTTTTACTTATTTATAGAGAAATTAGGAAAAATTTACAAAACTAAGTAAAGTTAAGGAAAAAAAAAAGAAGTAAACTTCAGAAAATTTCATACAAATAAGAAATAGAATAAGGGTGTGTTTGGTAAAACTGACTGAAAAGATACTGAAACCTGAAAACATGACTGAAATTTTTTTTCAGGTAATTGAGTAGCTTATTTTTTCATTTAACTTAAATGTGTTTCAGGTTGTGTTATTAAACAACCTTAAAATTTAAGGTGACTGAAATTTTGATCAAATAAGATAGACAAATCAAATAAGGTGAATGAAATGACTTACCAAAAATACCATAATTAAAGTAAATGAAAAGTCAAAGAATAAATAAGTAAATTTTAGTTATAAAACAACGAATATGATTCGGAAAAATTTGGGGAAAAATAAGAAGCGTTCAGAAAAAAATGAGAAAAATAAGAAAAGTTTATAAAGAATCAGGATAAATATACAAAAAAAAAAAAGATTAGATAAGATAAGTAAAATTAAGGCGAATAAAACATGCCAGTTCATCTCATCAAAGTTCAATTTAACTCACTTCAGTTGTTCAATTCATTTAACTAATTTCTCCACTACATCTATACTATCTATACTATTATCTAATAAGCAAAAGGTTATGCAATTTGAGGACACGTGGCAGACAATTTAATGTGTATTTAACAACAAAATAAATAATTTATCAATTCCTTAAGTAAAATACCTATGGATAGATAAGCTGTGTTCCTCCGTTCGTATTCCCTCCACCAATAGTCTTTTGGCATTTTTGATATAATTTATTTCTTTATAACCTCAATGCTCATAATTATTAGTTTATTATACACATTTTCTTAATGATCGACTCTTTCTCTCCTTTCTTCCTATAAATATCATTCTTCATGATCGATACATATGGTTTACTCTCCAACAACGTATTTTTCCTAGCTATATATTTCATTTTTGGTGTTGTTATATTTAAATTTTTAATTTGTAATATATTGTTTTTACAAAAACCATATTTGATTATTTTAAAATCTAATAATCAATATCATTTGTTTATGGTTTGTCTAAATTTAGCTTATATTTTCCTTACTTTTGTCACTACTCTTCAGTATTTATCACACTCATGTATTATGAATATTTTAGTTTGATTTTTATAATATGTTGTCATATTTGTTACATGTTATAGTTTAACAATGACTATAAAACAATATGACAAACGACATGGAAAACTCTATGGTATTATAAACATGAGGTATGATTAACAATTTACTATATTCCCTCTTTTGTTTGTCATATATGATTTGCATTCTCATTCATAGTTTAAATTCTTTAGTATTTTATGTGGTTTAACTTTTGTGGCAAATGTCGATTTTGAGACACATATATCAATAAAGAATCATTAAAAAGATGTCTAAGGCTTACGATCGAGTTGAATGGGATTTCTTGAGAAGGGTGATGCTTAGAATTGGCCTTCACACGAGTTGGGTTAGCAGGGTTATGGAGTGTGTACAATCTGTTCGTTTCTCGATGCTAGTAAATGGGACTCCTACGGAGGAGTTTAGTCCTCAGCGAGGTTTACGGCAAGGGGACCCGCTGTCCCCTTACTTGTTTATCTTGGTGGCTGAGGCTCTTTCAGGTTTACTTCGAAGAGCAGCGGAGAGGGGCAATATTCATGGTATTAGGATAGCCCCCTTGGTTACTCGCTTATTTTTTGCGGACGATAGTGTGTTTTTTACTAAAGCAAAGGTGGTTGAAGTGGAGGCCATCAAGAACATTCTTGCGCTTTACGAAGAAGCTTCGGGTCAGAAGGTGAATCTTGATAAGACAAACGTGTGTTTCAGTAAGTGTGTTAGAGTGAATGTGCGTGATCAGTTGGCCAGTGCGCTTGGGGTCAATAAGGTGGATGTCCATGATCGATACCTAGGGCTTCCAACTGTGGTTGGACGTGCAAAGAAGGTTATCACGAAGGGGTTGTTTGATCGGTTGGCAAGGAAGCTGCAAGGTTGGAAGGCTTTTACACTTTCAAAGGCGGGTAAGGAGATACTTATAAAGGCAGTGGCCAATCTCTCCCAACCTACGCGATGAGTGTGTTTAAGCTTCCTGATTCGTGTTGCGAGAAAATTAGGTCTATGGTTGCCAACTTCTGGTGGGGCCAAAAGAAGAATGAAAGAAAGGTTCATTGGGTTGCGTGGAAGAAACTCTGTCGACCTAACAAGCTGGAGGGTTGGGGTTTCGAGATTTTCAGGCTTTCAATCAGGCGCTTTTGGGTAAGCAAGCATGAAGGTTATGCGTTCACCAAGGCTCTTTGGTTGAGCAGCTGATTCGGGCGCGTTAGTATCCTCAAGGTAATTTCTTTTCTTCTGAATTGGAAACGAATCCCAGTTATACATGGCGGGGTTTTTGGGGAGCTAAAGGGGTGGAAAAGATGGGTGCGAGATGGAGGGTTGGGGACGGAAGCTCTGTGAGGGTGTGGCATGACCCGTGGATCCCTGGTACGAGTTCTCGTATGGTCATTTCACCGAGAGGACAAGTGAATGAGGAGCTAATGGTGAGTGAGTTGATTGACCCTGTGACTCTTGGCCGGAACAGAAATATGATCAATGACATTTTCCTTCCTTTCGAAGTAGATAGTGTTTGTAGCATACCCCTTAGTTCTAGAAGAGATTCTGACATGTTGTGTTGGGATTTGGAGAAGGACGGCAACTACTCAGTAAAGTCAGCGTATCATGCGATTTTTGGGCAGAGTTTGGACATGGGAGCAGCATCTAGTTCGAATGGGCAGTCTAAGATTTGGAAGATCATTTGGCAAAATAATGTACTTCCTCGAACAAAGATATTTATGTGGAGAGCTTGCAGTGAGACGTTGCCAACGAGCCAAGCTTTATAGAAGCGGATACCTGACATCAATTTTATGTGCCCTGCATGTTCGTTTGTGTGTGAGGATGTTATACATGCTTTGCGTGATTGCGCTGCAGCTACTCGCTTCTCTGTCCGTGGATTTGGATGGTTTTTGGGTGGATTTTAGGGGATGGGTGGAACATTGTTTTGAGGAGTTAGATACTGATGGCAGAGCTTATTTTATGACGATTTGTTGGGCGATCTGGGGGGCTAGAAATAAGGGTGTGTTTGAGGGGGGAGAGTTCAACCCGCAAGACACTATGTCTTATGTGAATAGTTTGATGCAGAGCCTGGTTAGAAAGCCACTTGAGAAGGGCGCAGCTGGAGTTTGTGTGGATCAGGGGTGGAGTAAACCTCCTCAAGGCAAGTGGAAGTTGAATGTGGATGCTGGATGTATGGAAGGGAGGGGTACAAGTTTGGGCTTTGTTTTGAGGGATGCAAATGGTCGGGCATGCTTGAGTGGGGTGCTGCAATTGAGTGAGCAGGTGGAACCAAGAGTGGCAGAGGCAAAAGCGTATTTGTTCGGGTTGAAGTTGGCAGCAAACCATGGTTTGATAACATTATTTTGGAGTCTGATTGTCAAGGTCTTGTGGCGGCGATTAACAAAAACAAGATGGTCGGAGTTGTTTCCATCTTTTAGTGGATGATATTATCGTATTTGCGAGTTCGTTTAGTTGTATTTCTTTTCAATTTCGTAGAAGGTCGGTTAATAAGGTAGCCCATTGTTTGGCTCACTACCAACCTTGGGTGCTAGGAAGTAGAGTTTGGGTTGATGTCCCTCCGCCGGGCCTTGCGTCAAGTTTGTTGCATGATATTTCAATGAATGAGTAATTTGACCTTCGGGTCTTTCTTTCAAAAAAAAAAAGATGTATGTTTCTAATCCTCATTATTTTCAAGATGCGAATTTCATAACTGTCGATGTTATACAAGTGTGAATGCTTATTCGGTAACTAATATTGGTAATATATTCTTAAATTAATTTAGTTGTATTAACGTTTTCCCTTTGTTTTCTTGCATTTCAGCTCATAATTTGATGTTGAAGGTTGGTGTGCAACGGTTGTTGTTGGAAGTTTGATGAGGTACAACAATATCCTATTCGAAAACAAAAATTCAATTCTTATTGTCTGACATTGTGTTTGTCGAAAGTACAGCTACAAAACCCTATGCAAAAGTTTTATATCAAAAAAAAAAAGAAAAGGAAAAGAAAATTAGAAACTAGTTTGATTTATGTTATGAAGATCTCAGATATAAGAAGGTTTTTAATAAGTTCAAATATATGCAGTTCAGTTCTCGTAAATTTAGTTTAGTACTAATAATTTCAGTTTTATTTAGGATTTTTTGTCAGACACTACCTTTATTTTATGTCACTTTGCGAAAAATTACCTTTAAACTCGTTTTTTATAAGACACTACCTTTAAAGCAATTTTTTTTGTGAGACACTACCATTTGACAGCCAGAGTTAGGTTACTTAGCTTTTCCGTCCATCTTTGTACCAAAAACAAAAAAAAAAAACTTTTTTGTCCATTCGTGCACTACACGGGAAATAACAGTAACTCTTTTTTTTTTTTTCTTTTCTTCAACTATTTAACTCTTTTTCCCTCCAAATTTACTTGAATAAGCCATATTTTTTCCTTAACTTCCCTCCCTGCTAGTAACATATTGCCTTTAGTTCCCTCCCTCTTCCCTGCTGCCCACTTAAGTTGAACAAGATGTTCCATCCTACTTTGTCTATCTATTGAATGTTAAAAAATTTCCCTCATGAAAGATCATTAAGTCCACATCCATTATTATCTACTGCATACAATGATATTAATCTATTATAAGCTATTCCCATGATTTGCTCAAACAATGTTGCCATCAACTACTGTGAATATTGATATATAAACATCAAATTAGCAATTAATTGATTAAACAATGCAACCATCAACTAATTATCAATTATATATCACAAACAATAACAATTATTTGTTAACAATTTAAAGCAAGTAATATTTTTTAACTAGGATTTATTACAAGCATTGATTTTAAAAATAGGGTTTCTTACATAACATGTAATTTTTAATTTGGGATTCAAATAAGGGAATATACACATTGCATTTACAACTGAACGATGCAGAAAATGAAGTGCACAAGAACTATAAAGAGGGTCAATTTTATACTCACTTGTGTTATCTTTTACAAGTACGATTAGACCCAAATTAATGTCCTTTTGATGTTGTCACTCTGTCTAGAAAATGGAGACTATTTGAATACTTATTTGAGAGAGAAAAAGGAGATAATTAATTGAAGTGCAATGAACTGATGACTAATGATGCACAACAATGGCCTAGCTAGTAGAGAAGTAAAGGAAAGATATGTAGGGAGAGTAAATTAAGGTTACTTTGATGTTAGGAGGGAAAGGGGGTTAAAGGAGATGGAGGAAAATAAAAACAATTTAGTTGGTGCGTAATAGCTTCCCACCGTGCAATGTACGGATGGACGGAAAAGTTAACCAATCTAAGTATCTAACCGAAGTCGTCAAATGGTAGTGTTTCACAAAAAAATTTGCTTTAAAGGTAATGTCTCACCACAAACGAGTTTAAAGTTAGTTCTTCGCAAAATGGACTAAAATAAAGATAGTGTCTGACAAAAAATCCTTTTAATTATAATAAGTTTACGTCAATTCATTTTAGTTATAATAAATTTAGTTCAGTTCATTTTAGTTCAGTTAAGCTCAATTCTAAAAAGTTCTACCCAACAAGGCCTACATTCTCCCTTACGAAGTACTGTACTTTGCAACTGCAACTATCATTTTAATCTTTTCTTGCTAAGTATATCGTTGAAGGGTTTAAGTATAGCAGCTTACTACAACAGTATGGTGCCTTCCTTGTTTCATTGCAATCGTATTTATTGTCTTAACTACGTTTCATTGTACCAAAGTTTGTATTTCACATTTGCTAAAAATATTGGGTTTGGTTTCTTGTAGGCATTGGTTCAATCATGGCTGAGGAAGCAATGAAAAAGGACATACCAGAAGTACGTCCTTATTTCTTTAACAAAACAGTTATGATCGTTTATATTGTAAACTTTATATTGTATTTGTATATTTATCACTTCTATGTATTGTAGTAATATGGAATGTAAGTGTAAAGCTTGGTTATCTTGTGGGGTTCAATTTTGTTACTCTGGGAATGAAGAATTTCGCTTATGCTGAACATGCATTATTCTCAAAGGTTTAACCTATGGTGATGAAAACTGTAATCCATATAAGTACTTAGCAATTTAAATAAAGTTCATGTATTTTGAAGATGATGGTTGCCGAAAAGAAGTTATAGTGTGTCACAAATTCTTAGAAAAAACCGTCGACCTTTATGTTAATATTAGACTAGCTTCTTACAAGCTAAATCTAATCAAGCTTCCTCGAAGCTCCTATTAAATGAGAGATATATATCTCTTTATTGGGCGAGCATGGCTCCCAAGACTTTCCGTTGTGGATTGAATAGAAGTGTGCTGATGCTAAGCAGTACATGCATGAGTTTATGTTGCTTCAAGCTTATACAGTATACTATATGATTTCAATGATCCTAGAAGGCGATGATTCTGAAGGGTATCTTGAGGATGTTTTAATTTGGAAGGTTGAGGACTTGAGGTCATGTTCGTGTTCAGTCATGTTGGGGTCAAGGTAGCTGGGTCAATTATGGTCAAGTAAATTGTGTAGGAAATTACTCGTGATTCTGGAACTGTTTTTGAAGTTAGTGGTGGCAAATACAATTACTCGATATTAATCACACCTTTTGGAGATATGATTAGTATGGTGATTTTGTGCTGTTGATCCTGTTTGTACAGTAATGGATTGGAGGATGTGATGAGCTTGAAAGCTTCCTCGTTAAAGTAAGAGAACTTGGGAATAGTTATGGCGGCTGGAAACGTCACCAATTTTATTAGCAGCACTGCTAAGTGAGAAATCATGGTCAGTAGGAACACTGCTTAATTTCAAATTACGGATGTTGATGGCAAAGGTGACAACATTTCTTTCTATCATTGTCAAGTTGAACGCCACTGGTGTTAAAAGTTAAGACCACGATGTTGATGGTTTAGTTGATGAGTTAAAGAAATGTGCTTTCCGGAGCTTTGGCTGCTTGAGACTGGCGTGTCTCTAGGTATGATTGGCAAGGAGGTTTTGATAAACTGACGAAGTAGATTACATTGGAAATGAATAGTAAGAAGTGTGCCAAAGATAGCATGATGCACAAAGTTTAAGATGATATTCTTCGTGACTTCTCAAGGTATTGAGGCTTAAACCATGGGTTTAAAATACAGTGCTAACTGTTGAGTGTGTGGACTGGATGACAAATTGTTCCTATTTTCTCTCCTCAGATACTCTCTTTTCAGAATACTTCCTAGTAGATGACCTCTTTTACAATAACAAGGATGAATAGGGTCTCATTAGTGTATTAGCAGGGATTTTTGTTTGTTAAAGGGGGGTGCTCGGTAAACTGTAGGATGGACATGATTTTGTTCAGTAACTTTGTAAGCTTGTTATAATGTTACCAGCATAATTTATATGTATTTGAGATTTTATACTCAGGCTGGTGCTTGTACTAGATGAGTTTGATATCTGTACGTTGAGCGTGCTGATGAGTGATAATATTTCCATAGATTTTGTATAGTCCAATTAACATCATATCTGTTTCTGCTAACTTCCCTGTGCCATTCGGTCTCCTGCATCTTCCTGTATGATGTTTATTTCCTTCTTAAATACTTGTAATTTTATCTTACTATGTTTTTCTGTTGGAAACTTCTGTCACTACTTCTGTTATGGAGTCTTGTAGAAACCATCTCTAGAATCTAAACCCTGTAAGGAAGAATGCTGCATATGTCTCGAGTCCCTACCGGTCGGATGTGCACTAGTTGGTGAGCTTATGATGATAAATGGTTCAGTATTGATGTTGCTCTGTCTTTTATACTTTAAGTACTATAACTCATATTGCATAAGGAGGGAAACGAAGAAAAGACTAGAAAATAATAGTGTATATAACTTAATGTAAATTGGGTTTTCCATCTAACCATCGGGGATATAGGTGTCTTGATTTGTCAAGTGGAAAGGTTCACATCTATCGGCATGTCACCTTTGATGAGTCAGTTTTCCCGTACTCTACGAGTCAAAGTACGTCCTCGTCTGTCTCTCAAATTTTTGACCCAGAGTCTAATCCAATTCCCTTGTCTCCATTTGAGTTTGGTTTCCCTGACCAACCCATGGACCGTCCTCCTCGTCTCTATGGTCAGGTCTATAGTCGTCGTGCTCGACCCAGTTCTTCCTCTTCTCGGCCTGTGTCTGTCCAACACATGTCGTCCATGTCGTCTGGACCCACGACTCAACCTACACCCGCATCTCCCATGCAAGTGTCTCCTAGTCCAGCTACACCTCAACCAGCCAGCCCGCTTTACACTCCTCCTCATCAGCGTCCTGTTGTCCAAGTGGCCTCATGTCCTCCTCCTATGTTTCGCCCCTCCACTACCACCACTCACCAAATGCAAACCCGTGCTCGTGATGGCATTTTTAAACCAACCACAAAAATAAATCACAATGTTCAACATACCCCTTACATCGCCCCTTTGCCTCGCTCTCCTGTGTCCGCCTTGTCTGACCCACACTGGAAAGATGCCATGGATGATGAATACGGTGCTATGTTGAAGAATCATACGTGGGATTTGGTTCCCCGTCCTTTGGGTGCGAATATTCTTCGCTCGTTGTGGTTATTTCGTCACAAGTTTAAATCTGATGGTTCATTGCAACGCTATTAAGCGCGTCTGGTAGCCAATGGTAAGTGCCAAGTTGAGGGTGTGGATTGTGAAGAGACTTTTAGTTCGGTAGTCAAACCAGCTACTATACGTAAGACACTTGCACCTCACGGCAGTGGCCTATTCATTAACTTGACGTGAAGAATGCTTTCTTACACGGTGATATGAAAGAGACTATTTACATGCATCAACCTCCTAGTTATCGGGATCACACTCCTCCTAATCTTGTCTGCCTTCTGCGCAAATCCTTATATGGGTTGAAACAAGCACCTCGGGCCTGGTTTCAGCGTTTTGCCACATTTGTTACTCGTTTGGGGTTTTCTACTTGCGCTTGTGATGCTTCCTTATTTGTTTATCGTCGCGGCAATGACACTGCTTTTCTCCTTCTCTATGTTGCTGACATTATCCTCACTGCCTCCTCTGATGCTTTGTTGCGTCACATTATTTCTCTATTATCTGGTGAGTTTGCTATGACTGACCTGGGTCCCGTGAGCCATTTCCTTGGTATTGCTGTTACTCGGGACTCCTTCGGTTTCTTTCTCAGCGACAGTATGCACTTGAGATTTTAGCACGTGCATCCATGTCTGATTGTAAGCCTGTGGCTACGCCTGTTGAGACTGGCTCTAAACTTTAGGCTTCCTCTGGTCCTCCTGTAAAGGACCCTACCTTATATCGCAGTTTGGCTGATGCTTTACAGTATTTGACGTTTACTCGTCCTGACATTCAGATTTGTTTGTTTATGCATGATCCCCGTGAGTCACACTTTCATGCCCTCAAACGCCTCCTGCGCTATGTTCGTGGTACTCTTGATCAGGGACTGCGTATCTCTGCTTCTCTAGTGTCCGGTCTCTGATGCTGATTGGGCTGGGTGTCGTGATACTCGTCGCTCTACATCTCTGTGTTTTCCTGGGTGATAATTTGTTCAGTTGGTCGTCTAAACGCCAACCTACTGTGTCTCGGTCGCTGAATATTGGGGTGTGGCTAATGCTACTTGTTGGTTGCGTAATTTGCTTCTTGAGTTGCATGTTCCTCTTCGACGCGCCACGCTTGTTTATTGTGATAATATCAGTGCTGTTTATATGTCTAACAACCCTGTTCAGCACCAATGTACTAAGCATGTCGAGTTAGATATACATTTTGTACGTGAAAAGGTGCAGATTGGTCACGTCCGAGATCTTCATGTTCCTGCAGACTATTAGTATGCGGATGTTTTTACTAAAGGACTTCCTCGACCTTTGTTTGAGCGCTTTCGATCCAGCCTAATAGCGCTTTCGATCCAGCCTAAGCGTTCGTTCCTCTCCCGCTCCGACTGCGGGGGTGTAATAGTGTATACTTAATGTGAATTAGTTTGTTATTAGTTTACATATTTACCCTTGTATATACTCTATATATATATGATATCTCTCATGACCCCTCAATTGAGGACTCTTCCCTAAAACTCATATTCCTGTAGAAAAATCCTCCTGTGTCCAGTTATTAGTAGGGGATTTGTCTAGTGCAAGTTATATGAGTCACTATGTACACAAAGTATGGTGATTGATCTAATACTGGACTGTATAGGGTTGGCTATCCATGTGATTTAAATAGTCTAGAGAATGCTGATTTGGTCCTTGAAACTAGAGTTTATAGCTTTTTTTATCAATGAGAACCTTAAGGACGGGAGTAATTGTGGTGATTGACAGTGTCCTGTGCCTTCTTTGTGCTGACTAAATTGTCACTTACCAGATTGCTCTTTTTGACCCAACCAAGAAGAAGAAGAAGAGGACAGCAAAGGTTGTTACTTGGCATGACACAGATGATCCATCGCATAGCTTGATGGAGAGAGTAGACACACTATCATGTATGTAAAGAAGCTGATAAGTCTAATTGCATAATGAAAATTCAAACAACACATGATTTTCTGGCTTCAACCGATTATCTGCACGTTTGGTTATGAGTGACTTTGAAATTCATTTCAAGCAATAGTTTATCAGCTTTCTGAGACTGCATAATACCTATTTCATGCACGCAGTGTCTGAAGGAGCAATTGATGTCTACACTGAGTTAACGAATAACAGGGAACCCGTAAGTTTAAGAGATATTCTGTTAAATCTTGCCACAGTTCTGCTTAGTTGGTAACTGACAACGTTTCCAAATTTTGCAGGTAAGATCAGGTACATTGTCTGACTTCACGTATGATGTTCCGGAAGAAGATCTCCATGGTTGCTGTCTTACTGTTTTGCTCATAGGAATATACTTTCTTGATGCTTCCAGATCTCTTGATGGCATCTAATAGTCTTGCTTAATTTTGAGTGAATAGTTGACATTATGTTTTCAGAAAATGCGTTTTCTAGACCTTGTTTTGTGGCTAGAGATTGGGAGCAGGGCACAACTCTAATCTTAGGGCTTGTTTGGTAGGGTGTAATGTAATCACCATTGTAATCACCCCATTTGGACTAAAAATGGTGGGGAAATTAGGAGAGAGAGGAAGTGGTTGTAATCAATATTACAAGGTAAGAGCTCTCAAAGGACAAACTCATGTAATAGTGATTGCCTAAGTAAAAACTAAGTAATCACCAATCAACCATTACATGAGTGGATGTAATCAAACTCATCCCCTTCATGTTGGTATCATTTCCTCTCCTCATTCTTTATTTAATTTGAACTAAAAGAATCCCATTACATTACATGCTACCAAACACAACCTTAAAGTTTATGCTTATTCAAAATGTTCGTGCTTTCATCCCACCTAGGAGAGATTTTTGGATCTTTTCTACTGATTACTGAATTTTCCTTCTATCTCTTAGTTGATACTGCAGAGAAGGACGAGGTAGAAAGTGGACAAGTTCAACAATCTCGTTACTCATGGGAAGGAACTGAACGTGATTACCAGTATAAAGAGGTACCGAATTCGGTAAATTTGTTCTGGGATTTTGATAAGCATGCCTATTTTATAGCTTATCCGGAAAACTTTGGGCTGTCACTGTTGCAGTATCTCAGAGTCTTGAACATAACAACTTGGCTAGATTCCTAACAAAGTAGCATGTTGACTTGCCTTTCTTCACAAAAATGTCCATGAATATGTTATTTTCTGAATGACTAATATTTTGCTAGGATAACTGCGTGATAATTTACAATTCTAGTCACCAGAATACCAGCAGCTGCAATATTTTTTTTTTTGAAAAAAAACTTCTATCTCGGTACACCCACCACAGATTTGTTAACAGGAAAAGAGAAACGATGTTCACGATCAAGCTGGTGTGTCACTGTTTAAATGAGCAAGCTGTTGTATCTTACTTATGTATCATACTTGTGTATCATAACCTAGAGCAGTGTTGTTCAGACACTTGTCTACCATAATCTCTCCTTTATTAAACCATGCTTTGACTATGCCAAGACCATTATTCCACTACACATTGATATTATCTCACAAACGAACTCAACTATCCGACAACCGACTCAATTATCCTATTGAATACCACAAGTACTACATAGCCACAACCATCTAGGGGGCAGTGAATTATTTGGTCAAATGTGGTGGGGTTGTGGTGATAATTGGGTTCATGACAATGGTTAAAATGTCGACTATTGGTTGACTATGGTCAAGGTAGTGCGGTGGCGGATTGACTAGTGGTCGGAGCGCAAGCCTATGATGGTGGTCGGAACCCAGGGCTGTCAGAAATGGTATAGATGGTGGGTTTAGCTGGAGAGAGGCGGAGAGTCAACGTCATTGCTGCTTTCACTGTTGATCAATATTTCATGGTGATTTTACACGACTCTAACATTAGAATACGAACATTTTTTCTTTATTCTTATATATTGGCAGTATGCCACGTCATCGAATTTTAACCAACTAAACCAGTTTACAGGTAACTGGGACCAAAATTTGAAAAATTGATTCAAATTTGGGATTCTTCATAATGATCCAAACTCGGGATTTTTTTTGGAAGACCACCCAAACTTAGAATTATGTTGGGGAAATTTTCCTAAATAACTCTACACCCTTAAAAATATATAGTCCAATTTTTCCCTTTATTTTACTGGAATCCTAACCACATAGAAAAATAGGGCATAGGCAAAATATTTGAATGAATACCATGAATGTTGGACCTTTAAGTTATACAGTGGAGAAGACCAGCCTCACCCTATCCTTCTAACTTCTAAGTTAATTACTATATCATAGTAATCTATTAGTAAATGAGTAATTAAGTGTAACTGATTGTTTGCTAAGTGATCATATCTTTGTTTTCATGGTTTTCCACAAGATCAAATCCAATAAAGGAATATGATGTACCAAATTTTTATAGCACAAATGAAGTGTTGGCCTAATTGTAAAAAATAGTGTCCTATCCCTGTTAGGTCGCACGTTTAAATCTCATTCCCCTATAGTCGCTCTTATGACGTCTTTAGGGAAACATGGGGAGGGGGTGGGGGGATAATGTCACACGTTCTTACAATACTGCTTCTGTCCTTTCGTCTTTTAATAGCGTATCTCATAAATTGACTCGTATATAGTGTATATACTAGGGCACGAAGGTAAATACTTAAACAAATTACAATATTCGTTATATACACTATTAGTCTAGTTAATGTAATCTATTAAGTAGAAATATTATGTTGATGACATTTAGCTAAGTCATCTCTACTCTACATCACCAGTTATGAAAAAAGAAAATTTGAAAGTTGCAATTATAGAAAACAAATGGTTTCATTAGGGCAGCCAATGGATTTAACTCCTCTCTTGTCATTACATGATTTTTTCTTTGATTAACAATTTTGGTCTTTAATTGGTTGAGTGAACGCGCAGCTGCTGCAGAGAATTTTCAGTATCCTGCCTGAAAATAGTCGTCTCCTTGCTGGAGATAGGCGAAGAACAGTGTTGAAACCATCACAAGTTCTCCCACAAGGCACTACACATACTGTCTTTGCTAACTTCTTGGATCTTTGTAAGACGTAAGGGTATTTTAAGCTCTTTAACAGTTATTTTTGGCGTTAATAGCTTTATTTTCTATTGTCATAGTCGTGAGATTATACTATACTAATTCAAAATGGCTCACATAGCCTCTGCGCTTCTATTATTGTTAAGTAGCAATTGATGGATGCACTTCAGTTCAAGGGTCAATTGGAGACAACGTCTCAGGAAACACTGCGTACACTTAATCCCCCTTATCCCACTTTGGGGGAACTTATAGGCATTGGGGTGAATGGGTAATGATGTTGATGTTGTTTGCAGTGTCAGGTTGGGGACTCAGTCTCTGTGTCACCCTTTTACAGATTTCTTATGGTTCCCAGTGATTTCAACCCTGCAAATACCTGTCTCAGTATGTGGATTGTGGAACTTCTTTTTTTTTCTTTTGCCGCTATCATTGTGGGAACGCTTCGTCCCCCGCCCGCCCAACTATACTATGCTGGAATGACTTAGATGTCTGATTTTTTTGATAATGATATTGCAATTTCAGATTCTGCAATCTGTTATCATTGTTTATTGAAATTTCTTCTA
This sequence comes from Corrigiola litoralis, assembly GCA_901111285.1. NCBI lineage: Eukaryota > Viridiplantae > Streptophyta > Magnoliopsida > Caryophyllales > Caryophyllaceae > Corrigiola > Corrigiola litoralis. The sequence goes on along the minus strand of CAAKMY010051431.1, from coordinate 13,848 downwards.
AAGAATAGTGAACTCATATATAGTATTTACAAGTATATATTGGCATTAGTTTCTAGTTTAATTGAACTCCTTTATTGTTAGGATGCATAGGGAGCCTGGGCATGCTATGACCTTCTTGCTTACAGAATTACACACCACTGGGTCATTGGATGGGGAGGTCAGATTAGTTCTTAAGGGAAGATTTGCTCCTAAACGTTTTGCAGATCTATTGCAAAGATATGTCGGTGAGTGCATCTTCTATGCTTAAAGTTTTCAATAAAAAAATTTAAATTAGATAATCTGCTTATCTGGGTGGGACTTGGTCTTTTGCTATAAATGACTTGGTATGTGTTTGCTTCCTTATTTACAGGGGAGTATGTCCTTTGTAAGTCCTGTAGAAGTCCTGACACAGTTCTTTCAAGACAAAATAAGATTATTTTGCTTCAGTGTGAGATGGTATGATTATTTCCTGTCCACTGGTCCGGATGCAAAACAACCCTTCTCATTTCATGATTTGTAACAATCCTTTCTAGATCGGAATTTGACTTTGGCTTTGGCATTGCTTGTTCTGTTCGGCTCATTCTTTTGATACCAAGTGGTCATATTCTTGGTGACAAAATTGTTTTTCATCTTTCAATCCCTGGCATGACATGTTCTCCTTAACTTTGATATGACGAAGACTTTCCTGCCAGAACCTGCTGCGTTTATTTAAAATGCTCAAGGGCAATGTTTTCTCTTTTAGATTTCTGGTGGTTTTTGTAATCTCTTTTTTTTTTTCTCTTTAAATATGCATTCTTGCTGCTGCAATGTAGATTTTATTATGGTGCTATGGTTCTGATAAATTTAAGTGTTTTCACTCGTTTTTCTTTCAGCTGCTGATGTGGTTTTTTTATGTGTGTGGTAGTGCGGCTCTGAACAATCTGTTGCTAGCGTGCTGCGATTAAGCTATTCTAGGTGTCCTTGTAGCGTAGGAAGATTCAAGCATAAATCACAGTGATATGTGTTCATGAAAGCTACAGCGTTATAGCCAGTAATGTTTTCCTGGCAATTGGTGTCTGAGCTTCCTCTACTTTCTTTGATGTTGGATGATACCATGCATGAGCCAATTTTATTTTGGAGTGATTTCGGATTCATACCCCAAGCGTTAAGTAAATCCAAGAGGTATTGCTACTAATCCAGTATACCAGTCAGGACATGAAGAGCTAGTTTATGGGCGGTTTACCAGTCTTCTTTAACGTCTATTCCAGGAAAGACTGTTTGCAATATGGGTTAGGGGTTGGTACTTTTTTACTCCAAAAAGACAGAACCTTTGGTTCTCTGAGCTGTTGCTCTGTACTTGTGGGGGGGTTAGCTACTTAGCTAGTTTCAGGGTTCTATTTTCATTATGTTGTATACTTGACTTTTTCTACTGATGTAAATGTCATTGACGGCTCTTCTCTTTCTCTCTCTATCGCTCTCGCTCTTTGAACCCACACAAAATGGCTCATGAAAATCAACCAATGCGGTGTGAATCTGGTTTTGTTGTGGTTGTCACTGGGGAACCAAGGACCCTTTGTGTGCAGGAAGGAGTATTCCCTCATTCTTTGTAAGTGCAAGATAAATTGCATATCTGATTCTAGCTAAGCGCTTGATCTTCACTTTCAGTGGCTTAAATTTGCCTTTTGCTTTAATATATTATTGACTTCTTTATTTCACCACAGAAATGTGCATTTTAAATCTAGAGGGATAACTCTCTAGTTTCTGGCTAGTAGTGGGATTCGGATGCTACTAGCATTCATTTCATTTCTCCCTTTCTCTAATATATTTGCTATATAAGTCTTTTTATTTTTATTTTTAAGCTACTTCGTTTAGTAGAGTTGTCTTTTCTTCGTTAGAGCTTAAAAAGTTAAAAATTTACAGAATAAAAGATGACTGTGATCATAAAATTTCTACTTCATAATTTTGGGAAAGGTGTAAAGAACTTTTGCTCTGGAGTTCCTGTACTCTTAACTATTTCCATTTCACGAATAATATAGAATGAACTATGAAGTGAGCTAGCCAGTTGCTTAACCCTGCTTAAGAGATGCAAATTTTCTGCTTACTCAAGGGCAAAAAGCAGTCTAAGACAGTAGGTTTGTGGACAAAGGTGCTCCTCGTGTCATATGCCAACTACTAGTTTTTACTTTTTGGTCGACCTTGCAAAGTACTCTCCATATAACCTATAGGCTACAGGCCGTATATCTCTCTTCATAATGATCATCGAATCCCCTGAAAACTGACTGAAAAAGTGACTAAAAACTGAAAAGGTATTTGAAAATTGAAAAGGTGACTGAAAATTTAAGGTGACTGAAATTTTTGGATCAGGCACATCATGTAGCTTATTATTTCAGGTCACTGAAATCCATTTCAAGATAGCGTTACCAAATGACCTTAGAATTTAAGCTATTTGAAATTTTGGTCAAACTAGACAACCTAGTCAAATAAGGTGACTGAAATGTCTTACCAAATACACTTAATCGAGTCCTGCGGATGGTTGTTGTCCCTTCCTTCAATTTCATTACAACTATTAGCATTGTACGTGACTGATTGCAGCAGGTAATTGGCCAACTATTCTGGTACAATGCTCCAGTTCTGGTTTTACTCGCCTTTGCATTCGCCTTATATCTTTGCCTAGTAGGGTAATATGCAATATGATTTACCTGAAATTTTTGGTGCGTTTGCTTTGTGGTCTCTGTTGATCTTGGCAAGCATTACCTTGTTTTGCAAGAGTAGAGTTCAAGACCCTCAGAAATATTCTATACTCGTCTCTGTCTTAGAAGTAAAGGACTTAATTCTCTTACTAAGCACTGCGCCACTACCCCACTTTCCTTCTTTCTCCTTTGGTGAGCCCGTCTAAATAAGAGTATAATTATGGTTTATCCTTGCTACAAGGAAGAGCTAGATAGCTAGGTCTGGCCATAAGTTTGTATCCTTTCAAGCCAAGTGACTGAGACGCCACAGCTTAACTTGTGTGCATGTGCATTAACCCATAGAGTTTAATGACAGAAACAAAACCATCCTGGGCTCCCCCCACTCACCCATATACTCATTGTGTCACTTTCTAAAAACTTCAATGTGCATTACTTGTTAGTTAATGAGTTGATTACACATGAGTGGGATTTATCACTCTAGTAACTTCTGGACATACAAATTATCACCAAAAATTTTGCGAACATTCTTTATAGGTGTCAAACGCTTAAAAAGAAGATAAAAGCTTTCAGTGATAGTACTAGGAACTCCAACAGACTTCGCTTTAAAGATAGATGAAGCAAACCCCATATGCACTCACATATCACAATCTAGTGAAAAAAGAAAGAAACAATTTCTATGCAGTGTATATATTAGCTGGTGAAAAGAGTCCTTCATTGAGTCTGGTGACAGCATGGCACTCCAGGGCAAAGTTTTGGGTTTCAAAATATTTATATTGATGCCAATTCTCGTCCTACTAGGCATGATCAGTGCAGATGATCAGTGTGAACTTGCTTCTGCTAGTAGAAATGGTGAACGGTAAGCAGCAAACACTATTTCCATTTTTATCTCATTGTTTATCTGTTGGTTTTCTACATTCTAAAGCGGCTTATAAGTGTGTTACATCATAACAATGTGAGTAGACTTTATGAGCTCAAAAACCAGGCATCGTGGACAATAGTGGGGAGGAAAGGCAACCAATTTGTTGTGAACGGTACACCTTTCTACTTCAACGGGTTTAACACATACTGGCTCATGGTGTTTGCTGCTGATCAATCTACCCAAGGAAAGGTCAGCGAAGTCTTCCAACAAGCGTCTTCCGTCGGCCTTACAGTCTGCAGGACATGGGCTTTTAACGATGGCCAATACCGTGCTCTGCAGAAATCACCGTCTATTTATGATGAAGATGTTTTCAAGGTTTAAGTTTTGAAATATCCTATTCATATCCCTTAATAGAATGTTTATGCTACCTTTTGGACCTTTGGTCTTTCTGTAAGATACTGGGTTATTTCATAGTACTAAAAGCCTCACTGTGAATTCCTCTTTGACTGAACAACAGGCCCTGGATTTTGTCGTAAGTGAAGCGAAGAAATACAAGATCAGGCTGATTTTATCTTTGGTGAACAACTGGAATGACTATGGTGGCAAAGCACAGTATGTCAAATGGGGAAAAGATGCTGGCTTGAATTTGAACTCTGAAGATGACTTCTTTACTGATCCTACTATCAAGAATTACTACAAGAATCATATCAAGGTATGTTTGTGAAAGCTATTTCTTGAGTCTGAACTATATAAATTGACTGGTAGTCTCCCCCTGGATCTAATACCATCTTTTCTTCTATTGCATCACGACATGTAGACGGTTCTAAACAGAGTCAATACCTTTACTAATGTGACTTACAAGGATGATCCAACTATTTTCGCGTGGGAGCTAATGAATGAGCCTCGCTGCACCTCTGATTCTTCTGGGGACAAATTGCAGGTTCGTTGCTTCACCAATGTGTATCTTCGGAGGAGCAAATTTGATCATGCACAAGCTAGCTTAACAAATAATGTTTTATCATATTAAATGACGGATAAAGTCCATGTTTAATAGGCTTGGATACAAGAAATGGCTGCCTATGTGAAGAGCGTTGATCCAAAACACTTGCTTCACATTGGGTTGGAAGGTTTCTATGGTCCCTCAAGTCCTGAGAGGACTCAGTTCAATCCAAATACATACGCCACACAAGTAGGAACTGACTTTATAAGAAACCATCAGGCTCTGGGAGTGGATTTTGCTTCCGTTCATATTTATGCAGATTCTTGGTAAGTGATCATAGCTATAATTAGCCTCCCCCCTCCTCCCAGGACTGCATATTTCCATATGCCACTGAATAACTGCTGTCTGATGAAGGATGTCATCAACAATATCTGATGCACATTTGGTATTCTACAAGTCGTGGTTGGAAGCTCACATAGAAGACGCTGAGAAGACACTTGGGATGCCTGTTGTGTTTGCTGAGTTTGGTGTATCTACAAAAGACCCTGGGTACAACTCATCCTTTAGGGACACAACCTACAAATTGGTGCACAATAGTATTGTCGAATCAGCAAAAAGAGGCGGCAGTGGTGCAGGAAGCCTGATGTGGCAGCTTTTCCCTGAAGGCACAGACTACATGAATGACGGATATGCAGTTGTTCTGTCCAAATCTCCATCTTTTGCTGACATCCTCTCTCTTACCTCCACAAGGCTTGAGCTTGTTAACACAGCATGTGCCTGGAACTGTCGTTGGCGTTGCAAGAAGAGGACGCAAGCAGAACTCTAGTCTAACAATGGTTTTAAGAAGAAAGGACGGAGGGGTAGGTTGAAATTATTTACCATCTGTGTAGTTGCATATACAATGATGATGATCTCTTCATTTAAGTGTTGAGATCATGTCTCTATTAAAATGGCTTATCCTAATGCATGTATATCGGATCATTACATGTGAAAGCAATACACTTGTAGATAATTCATCCTAACAGACATCGAGTTTATACTAAACTATTCTTTTTAATGATACAAACTTGACATCGTGATGAAAGATGTTCCGGCAACTTTGATATCTTTAGTCCACCAATATGTTATACGCCCAGATATCCATATATCTTAACAGTAATCTTAAGAAATACCTTTGGAAACCTATTATTGTTGCTTAATAGAGTCATAAAACGTGGTTCCTTTGACTTCAGGTCTTAGGCTACTTGTTTGCAAGTGAAATATGAGAAGAATGACACTAACTATAAGCTCATTACATCTACATTATCCCAGTGCCTATAAAGAGACTAGTTTTGAACAACTATCGAAGATATATTATTTGCACAAGTGCAACTTTAGACAGTTCTCTATAGAAAACGAGTCGAGGTACTCACTTGATTTTCAATGAGAATTTACAACGGTACCGTGATTGTGTTCTTGAAAAGGGTAAGAGACACTCAGTTAATATTGCATTCAGGGTTTTGAGGAGCTATACATTGCAAAGACCAGACTGCTGCATGAATGGTACGGTATTTACTTGCATATATCTGTGGGGTGATCAACTTCTGTAAGCGCATAAGCTGTGGTCTTAAGGAAGTGTACCTAGTGTTTAGCTTCCCTGTCAGCTGGTGTGCGAACAGTCAGCTGGCAACTAGTATATGACCTTTCTGGTCTCCTCTGACCTGTTTTTCATATTTTACATAAGAAAAGAATCATAAGTTTTTGAAAAGTGTGAGAACCCGAAAAAAAAAAAAAAAAAAAAAGAGAGAGAGGCCTGATTGTTCTTCAAAAGCATTTGAATTTCAGAGTCAGATAGTGGTGTTTTAAAATTTACTTGTCTTAACGAAAACTTCATCGAGGTTGATAAACTAAGACCATGAATCTTGAGAAGCGATATCTAGCAAGATTTCATGATATACTTACAGGAGATGACATGGGCTGGAGAAGAAAGGTCCATAGTCCCCTGAAGGATTATGATCTCGTCAAGCTCAGTTTCGAGAGAACTGCAGCCGCTTGATCACTACCAAGCAAGAAATACGGATGTCTTAGAGCAGCAGCAGCAGATAGTCGTCCTCGTCTAAGAGATCCCCTCTCTGAGACAAGCTTAGTTGCAAGGTCCCAGCCCCTGCCCTTGTCAAAATCCAGAATCTTCAAGTCAGGCCTTGACCGAGTGCGCTCCCTCCATGTGTTCAAATCATATCCAAGAGCCTTAATTTCCATGTTGAAATTTTTCAAGCCTGCAGTAGACCTCAGAGTTGGTACAGCCATTTGGAGCAGCACTATCCCAGCAGAATACATGTCAAATAAATCAGGACTATTCAGCTGCAAAACCATAAAGCATGCTTAACATTTTTAAAAGATGGCCAGGGCTTAACAAAAGTTAGAGAAAACGTCTCTGCAAACTCTGAAACTGAAACCTTTGGCAAATGGAGGAAGCATGTAAGACAAATAGCGATCTAAATACAAGTACTCTCTGGTTTCATTGGTATGAGATCAACGAACTTCTAATGGTTGAGGCCCAATGATAAGTTGATGACCATTGGTTATATTCTAATAAATAAATAAACCTAATCACTTACAGATTGTGCAAACACACAACCATTGCTGGGTATCTATCAGGGTCAAGACATAACAGTAAAATTCTGTCTGGATATAAAAATCTTAAATTTCAGATAGAAGTTCTCAAAAGCAATTAATAATATTACATATCACATATTCAGATTACCACCCTCTAGAAGCTATGGTCTCTCTTCATTTAAAATCTTCGATAGCTTAACTCAGGGACAAGGATGTTCAAAGTTGAAGGTTAAACCGAGACATTTTAGGCTGAAATGAAGCATTCCATGTAATACAGTATTTCTAAGCAAAATTAAACAATCATGCAGCATTGACAGTGTGTCATGTAGCCTGAGGTGCAGGGTCTTAACCCTTGATCAGGAAAAGACGTCATATCTGACAAGTTCCAGTGCCACATACCCGAACGGCAGAACATAAAGCGTCTAGTGAAGTTGCTGCGGTTCAGCAAATTCTTGATTATATCTCTAGACATATATACATCTTGGAATTTCATCATTTCCAATATTATCTGGAGGCTATAGAACAGATGAACTAAAGTTCAAGTACCTGCCACAGGATAGGAGAAAACAATGCGGCTATTGGCTCTGGAGGCGGGCTTGGGGTTTCTTCTGGGAGCACATACAACTCAGGAGGGCAATAATCAGGGTCGAGCAAACCACGATCTGGAATGTAGTTCTTGCCTATCCGAAGATCAGCTGCAGCTCCAAAATCTATGAGTTTTATCTGCCCCTTCTTTGTTACCACTAAGTTTGCCGGCTTCACATCCCGATGAACAATGCCAGTGTCGTGTATTTTCTTAAGCGATGTAATTATTTGTCTCATAATCTGCTTGATGATCAATGCATTGCGCTCAAGAGAGTCTAGACCTTCCAACACTCGACCAAACATAATAGACTCCAAATTTAAGGGGAAGTTACGCTCCTTCATGTAATCAGCCAGATCTTGATCTCCCTGATGGAATTATCATAACTTAGCAAAATTTGCAAAAGCAACTAAAGAAATCTCTATCCTCAATAGCGCACAATCAAACAAGAACCATATCTTTCTGTACCTCAAATTTCCAAACTAGCCACTTTCCACCTTTTGTATACTGTGAATTGGTTTTGTCAGCCACAAAGCTCCCAAGGAATTCAGCACATGTATCTGGCGCAGCTCTAGATAGCCTGTAATTGAACCACTCCTCAAAATCGCCAAATTCTTTGGCCCCTTGAACTCCAAGCTTAACCTATCATAGGACAAATGAAAAGGAATTATTACCATCATACAAGAATCATGAACATACAAATTTCCAAAGGCAAGGGTAGCTTTAGCGAGCTCAAAGTCAGCATAGATTATAATCCATTTGGTGAAACTTGAACCTCAAGCCAACAACCTTCTAGTGAAACAAAAAACACGAAGCCATGTTGGGCCAAAAAAGGGATATATCTCTGATTTGACTTGGACTTGCACGAAGCTTGGGTTGATCTAGCTTCTAGGGAGGTCGTCTCATAAAAGTAGACAGTATTTTCTAAGCGTTTGTGCTACTCGAACTTGAAGAAATGCAAGGCTAGAGGAATTGAAGATGATTTACCTGTTTTAAGATAACCTTTTCCTTGAACCTCTTGTCAGACTCAAGAGCTCTTGCTCTACTCCTCTTGGGAACACTTTCTTCCACATTGACATTCTTGGGCACAACAACCCCAGAATAAACCACACCAAAAGAACCCTCTCCTAACTTGCCAGAGATGAGAAAATCAGACCTCTTTAGTCTTCTTTTCCCTGTCAAGCTGGCGAGACCCAACTGCAAGGGAGCTAGAATGTATGCATCAATTGCTCCAATAAGCACGCCGGGCCTCGCAGTCAAGTATATCCAAGCCAAGCCCGCAAAGACTAATATGCCCCACTTCTCAGTCTCAGGCAAAGTGTCAGCAACTTTCTGAGCTTCTGCAATGCCAGAACCAATGATAGGTAGAGAAAGTGCATTGTCTGCTAAGTCTTCTACTATACTGTCGGGAAATGCATGGCACCTTAAACAGCTGCTTCTGGAACGTTGAATGAAGGAAATGAGGTGATTTTGGGATATGGGTTTAGTGGTGCAGTAGAAAGGAAGTGACTTAGAGTGTGCAGTTGCAGCTGGAGATAGCAGAGAAGAAGCCATGGATTATCGGAAGGAGCTTGATCATGTTTGAGAGTTCAACATGGCACAGAATAGAACTGTCAGCAGTGGATAATTTTTTGCCACGTGTCAGTTTGTCTATCCAGTGAGATGAAATACATGTGGAGAAGAGAAATTATTTTTGCCAAGATATGAGGCACGCGAAAATGAAGAAGAAGAGTACTCCTTTCATTCCGTTATATTCATAAATTAACGTTTGAGTTTTAAATAATAACAAAATAATCACTAGAAATGAGAGCACAAAATGGCGAGTTCGGTGTCAAATAAAGTAAGAATAAGCAAGTCATTTTGGATCCCAAACAAGTAATTTTGGATCCCAAACACTTGTCAAAATAGGAAACGTCAACAAATGAATACAACACCTTTAAAGAAAAATGTTAATTATAAACGGTGTAGAGGAATCTTTCATAAGAAAACATAGGGTAATAGAGGAGAAAATAAACAGGCTCCACTGCTACTTGGTCAAAAATACAAATAGCGACTAATCGACTATGGGCGTATCATTGCTCCCTTGAGCAAACTCGTCCAGCAAATTAAGAGGCTGTCATTTTTAAACCAATCAGAATTACTAAGGGGGAAAGGGAAAGAAAGGAGGGGGGGATGAGATAATTGCAGTACCTTGGAGATTTTTATATTAGATTTCAGATGGGAAATAAGTCACAATTGTCATACAGATTATTACAGATACAACAGAAAGTGTTGCTAAGGATATAAATAGAGATTTGTAAAAAACATTAGTCCCCTTAGAGCTTATAATGGTTACAATACAGAACGTCCATCATACTCGAAATCTCCAGCAAGCTGAAGGTTAAGCATATGCCCATTCAAAGGACTCGTCTTCTGAAGGAAGCTTGACACTGGCCTCACGTATGTGAAGTCCTTAAAAATGAGATTACCATTCCCGTTAGGGCTCGCAGCAGGAGAAATAATCAGAGGCATGTCCGTCCAGCACTTATCAAAGTTCACAGTGCAATGTTTTCCAGCAACATCTGGGCGGAAGCTTGGCAGAACTTCCCTCATGTCCAATTTCCTCCAATTGATGGCCTTGAACCACTTGTGGCACTTCACCTCTTCACCTCCAGATGAACCACTACCAAGACGCCTGCTTGGATCTTTTTGCATCAACTGTCAAACAAAGTTGTTCACTTCAGCTCCTTCTCAACAGATCGAAAAACATAAACAGCACATGCACATCTAAAAGCTTTGCATTTAAGTTTAAACCCTAAAACTTTTACTTTTCTAAAATAAATATCTAGTAATGGATTACATAATCGACTCTATCTGAGTATCTGACGCTAAAACTACATTATTCAGACACACATAAGGAAGTAAGGTATTTACCCCTTTCAGCAGAGAATGAGCTTCACTTGTTAAGAAACCCGGCAGCTTGATCTTATCTTTTATAATCTTCTTCTGGATTTTGTCCCTATTACCACCGGAAAATGGAGGCTGCACAAGAGTGGCAATCTGTGAAATTAGGTATTTTTCACCACCAACACGATGGTAAAGTACTAACTAAGCCAACAGAACAGTAAATGAACCCCAGAAGCTAATTAGTCGTATTTATTGGATATGGCTGATTGCAAATATGTCATCTATACGAGACAAAGACAGCAATTCACAGAAATAACATTGTGGGCATACAAATTGCAATACAGTATGATTACATAACTAGTTGCTAGCGATTGCTATCTGTTTTCACGTGCAAATAGCACAATTTGATGTACTTCTCATAGAAGTTGGGTATCTTTGTTGCCACTGGATATATTTACAGGAACTTCAAACAGTGGAAGCATCAGCATCACTAGTGACAATATCAGGCAAAGGAACTTTCACCGGAGATAAGACATGCCAGCAAAGACCAACAGGCATAATAGCCACAACGATAATTTTTCTAATTGATCAATTCCAGAAAATGAATGTCTAATATCTCCCAAGAGTACCTAGGCGAATAAATATTTCAAAGGTGTGCTGAAGCATCTATGTTTGGTACTTAAACACATCTTAAGTTTTTCCGTTTGAGAAGAGAAGTATTCCAGATACCAAATGCAAAAGACCATGAGGATGGTTTGATATTCTGAACCTCATTTTTTAGTTACCTATGTAAAGGAAATACACATTCATGCTATAAAGACTTGACAAAAAATTACCTGTCCTGTAAGCATCTCAAAGATCAAGACTCCTACACTCCACCAGTCCGCCGCCTTGTCATGGCCCTTCCCAAGAACAATTTCAGGTGCCATATATTCCACCGTCCCACACAAAGAGTTCGACCTCTCATTCTCTTCGAATTCCTTTGCAAGACCAAAATCAGTCAACACAACCTATGACATAGACAATATGATAAGATATGTTAACATGGCTTGAAAAAAAGCAGAATAGCGGATATAAAGAGGGAGCTGAAATAGACAATATACATGGCCATCTGCATCGAGAAGGATATTTTCAGGCTTAAGATCCCTGTGCATAGTACCATTAGCATGGAGGTGAGACACTGCAGATACGATTTCTGCAGCATATATACGAGCCAGATCCTCCCTGAAATAACAGTGTTTACTAAGTTAACTTGACACATATAATCAGCAATCGTCAGCAATTAGATTGAATAAATACCTGAAAAGACCCTGATTGTAAAGCTGAAAGAAGAGATGACCTCCATTTATAAAATCCAGCACAAGGTACAGTCTGTATTTGGTCTGCAGGCAAGAACATTTAAAGGCTAAGTACAAACATACAATACAAACAGCATCCCCACTGCTTCATCCACACATCAAATTAGAACATCTATATTTTGAAAGTTAGAAGTTAGAACTATCATCTACGCTACATTGGCAGAGACAAGAAAAACATACAACAACCATTTGGAATTGTAATGATAGCACATGCAGAAAGTGGAACTTACTTGAAATGAGTATCTGAGCTGGACAATAAAAGGATGATCAATCTTTGTCAAGATGTCCCTCTCTGCTTTCATGTACTCAGCATGGTTCTTCTCCATTATCTTATCCTTCCGCATGACCTTCATTGCATATATCTCAGTTGTACCTTTCTTGCGCACCTGATATACCTTAGCAAATGCACCTTGCCCAACCACTTTCATTATCTCAAAATCTTCAAGGCATACTTTCTGAAGATCATCATGCACCAAGTCCAACAACTTCGCATCGTCGTCTGCAGAAGTGTCAGAGAGCTCATCAATAGTTCTCCCATTTTCACACTCGAGAAAGGCATCAGCCTCCGTGTCTTTAATACTGAGCTTGCTGAGCTTCAACGACTGACTCACGCAAACAGAAGGGCCAACCAGAGAATGTGATCGCCTGTACAGTACGACTGGATCGTCATACACAAGCTCATTCACATCAGCACCTGTAGTTTCCAGGTTCCCTTCGTTCACTTCAACCGTTAATTGCACTGGTGCAGGACCAAAAACATCAGAAAAATCAAACTCCCCATCATCCGCAGGAACAGCATCTGGAGGATTATCCAGAATAAACAACTGGCTCTGAATGGACTTGCAACTATTGGTCAAACCAGATAACTGAGAAGAAACCATGTCGTGAAGTTATGAGAGAGTGATCAGTGATGCAGATGGCCTGGTTCACTCAGAGCTACGGGTCAAAAGACAATAGGCGTAATGCTGAAGGACTTCTGTCAATAGCTGTTACCAAAAGAAAGTTCACGTATACAATCGCGGATCCCAAAAACTTTGGCAGCAAACAAACCAAAATCCAAAGGAAGAACTTGTTCTTGTTTCCCGGAATGCAGGAAACCACGGATGTCACAGATGTTGTCGAATTCATGAAGATGAGGTACCAAATCTACAATAAAGAACACGGAACGAGAAAAAGAAAAGGAGTCAATGCTGGTGCAACTTTTATGGAGAAAGTCAGCAACACAGTAGGTAATACATGATACACAATGTCAATTCTGAACAAATGTCCAGAACAGACAAATACTGAAGGAAGGAAGTCTAGGGCACTATATATCAGAATAGTGATCAATGCAGTTGCCTTGCATCAAACAGAAACAAATTTAATGTTAACCATCCGGAAGAAAAACAACTTCTAGATACATTAGAAGTTTCAATTATGACCACCTAGTATTATAAATTCAACAGCGGGCACAATCTACACCTAGCAAAGGGTGGAGGAGGAAGAGAGTTTAGAAAGAGATTATTTCTTAGAGACACAATGGAAATCTAAGTACGTTTGACTTTCGAGGAGCCAAGATTCAGCTAATATTTCTATTATCAAAAGATATCAACAAAACTTACTAACCAAACTCTCAAGAAGCTAAGATGAAGCTATTAGACCAAGTAGAAACACCATAATTCAGAAAAAGACAGTGCACTCCTACTAAAAGGTAAAAGCTCAAGAAAACCCATCAATATGGTTGAACAGATGTGTAAGCTACATTGTTAGAAAGCACCCCAGAACTTAGTCCTAATATTATCCTCGAGCTCTATTAACCCTCAATAGAAGAAAATAAATACTCCCTCCATTTCTACCAATTCTTTGCATTTTCCTTATTTGCCTTTTTCAACCAATTCTTTGCATTTGCAAACTTTCCTTATTTGGTCAACAATTTGGACCAATTTATCCTTATCAAAAAATGCATTTTATATAAATTGCCATAAGTGGGACCTACTTAT